>JAQPPZ010009464.1:0-28029 GCA_028583015.1 Wollemia nobilis
TTTCGGGGTCCCGGAGTCAATAGTGATAGACAATGGTCCGAGGTTCGCAGGCGCTGTAATCATAGAGTACACCAATGATGGGGAGCCAAAATCGCTCATGCCAAATTCTCAATTCTCATTCAACAATTCAGAAAAAGATTACAATAATGGCAGCAGTCTGCCAAATAAACTCCTTTATCCCGAAATATAGTTTATATTACATCTTTCGCCCTGGAAGAAAAACAGCCTAAACAGGTCCAGAATGGCCCTCTTGCCTTCACGTCTGCAACTCTGTCTCCACAGTTTTCCGACCCCTCGTGCATGCCTTCGCTTCCCCTTTTAAAATCTCTGGCGTGACTCTCCGTTTCCCTTTTCTGACCCTTCGTTTCATTTCCCGTGCCTCTTCGTTGTCTTGGCTTTCGAAACGTCTTTCTTTTCGACTCTTGATCTTCGTATGCTTTCATTGCATCTTGGTGCCACGTGCTTGTCTAGTGCTGCCACTGTAGACTCTGTCTGCCTGTCAACCAATGATGACGCTCGGTATACCCACCGCTCGACAATTTCCTCTGTAACGGCCCCTGTAACCGCCTGCCATTTCTTTTCTTTCGTTTGGTCGCAAAAAGGCGACATGTCGCGATATCGTGACATTTTTGCTTCTCTGCCTTCCTGCCCCTTTTCGAGTCGCGAAAATGCGACATGTCGCGATATCGCGACACTTTTGCTCTCCTGCTCCTCTCGTCTTTTGGTCGCGATAATGCAACATGTCGCGATATCGCAACACTTTTTCTCCCTTGCGCCTTCTCTCGTCCTTTGGTCGCGAAAATGCAACATGTCGCGATATCGCGACACTTTTTCTCTCCTGCGCCTTCCCTTGCCTTTTGGTCGCGAAAATGCGACATGTCGCGATATCGCGACACTTTTTCTCCTTCGTGCTTTCTCTTGTCCTTTGGTCGCGATAATGCGACATGTCGCGATATCGCGACACTTTTCTCTCTTGCGCCTCCTCTCGTCTTCTGGTCGCGAAAATGCGACATGTCGTGATATCGCGACATTTTCCTCTCTTGTGCCTTCTCTCGTCTTCTGGTCGTGAAAATGCGACATGTCGCGATATCGCGACATTTTCCTCTCTTGTGCCTTCCCTCATCTGGTCGTGAAAATGCGACATGTCGCGATATCGCGACATCTTTCCTTTCCGGCTCTTCTTTCTCCTTTTCGGTCGTGAAATCGCGACATGTCGCGATATCGCGACATCTTTCCCTTCTGCCTCCTCGCCTCTCGGGTCACGAAATCGCGACAGCTTTTCTCTCTGCTTTCTCTCTCTATTTCGGGTCGCGAAAACGCGACATGTCGCGATATCGCGACAGTTTCCTTCCTTGCTTTCTTTCTACTCCTTCGGTCGCGATTTCGCGACATGTCGCGATTTCGCGACATGTCGCGAAATCGCGACATTTTCTTCTCTGGCCTTTCCTGTCTTCTTTCGGTCGCGATTTCGCGACATGTCGCGATATCGCGACACTTTTTCTTCTTTGTCGACATGTCGCGATATCGCGACACTTTTTCTACTTTGCGGTATTTTGCCTTTCGTTGGATGCTCCTGCATCAACTAGCAAATATGGCATCTATCACAAGATGTCTTCTAACTACTACCCGCAGGGGAATGGCCTGGCCGAGTCCACCAACAAGAATCTACTGAAAATTGTTAGGACAGTAGAGAGAAACAAGAGGACATGGCAACTACTCCTGAATCGGGCGCTTTGGGCAGATCGTATATCATTCAAGAAGTATATCAAGACATCCCCCTACGCGCTCGTGTACGGCAAGGAGGCCGTTCTGCCCACCCACGTAGAGATACCCGCACTCTGGATCTTTGGATGAAGAAAAAGGCAACGGGGATCTAGTGGATGCCAGACTGTGCCAACTGTTGCAGTTAGAAGAAGAAAGGGAAAAAGCATACCAGGCCTTTAATAAGCATGCTGAAGCGACCCAAGGCTGGTTTGCAAAAGGCACCACCGCCAAAGTTTTCAAAATAGAGGACCTAGTGCTGAAGTGGGACTCACTAAAGGCAAAGTCGGGCAACCATGGTAAATTTGATGCCCTCTGGGAGGGTCCCTATCAGATTGCTCGGGTGAACCAATTTAACGCATTCGTGCTCCGGGACATGGAGGGACAGCTTCTCCCCATTCTCGTCAACGGGTTCCACCTAAAGATTTACCACCACTGAAGGCACCCCAGGCGGGTCGGTCCTTGTATATATTTCTTTTCTACATTTTTTATCAGTTTGTATATATTTATTTGAGCATTCAACTTTCAGTTTTCAAGAGCCTAAGTGAAGCCTAGGGTGAACCCCGACTTCGCAGCGAAGTCGGGCATCGCTCCCGGAACAGTGCGACATTGGGAGTTTTAAAGAAGGCAGCTGACAAAAGGGCTAAAAAATTGACGTAAGTGCTGGGTGCGCAACCCGACTTCGCAGCGAAGTCGGGCTGCACACCATCTTTGGAGCGCAGTTGGGGAGAGCAGAGCTAAAACGGCTAAGTGTCAAAATCATACTGCGCAATCAAGTCTGAGCGAAGTCGGAGTGCGCCCGTTTTTCGGGCGAAGTCTGACTGCGCAACAAAATCTGGCCGAAGTCGGAGTGCGCCTATTTTTGGGCGAAGTCCGAGTGCGCCCTCAATTTCGGGCGCACCTTGGGTGACCTGTCGCGGGAAACAAGAAAAAATGATAAAATGTTTCTAAGTGTGGGCCCGGACAGCGCAGTTTGGCATAGTGCGAAGTTGGGTTGCGTTCCTTAAAACCCTGGGCCCAAAGTTCTCCCTCGAAATGTGTGCCCAGGTGGCGGCGATGACGTCATTAGCACGAGGTCCGAAAAAATGTTTAATAATGATTGCGCGACTTTCAAAAAGGATGTCATTAAGAAAGCAAGGTGCATTAGGACCAACTGCAACCAGGGTACGCTTTTCAAGATTAAACCCACGCACAGCCGCCAAAATATTATAACGCTTCCACCAACTTTCGGCAAATCACCTTAACCCCTGCCCTTGCGCCATTAATGCTGAATTCCTTGCCTAGAAAAGGAGGCCCTGGCATACTCAGAACATCCAAATTGTCTAGCCGACTCTGAGCTGCAAAGTCCAGAATTAAGCAATCAGTAGCCAGAATCCTTGTCTCTGCCAATTCGAGCAGAAAAGAAACAATGGACAAGGGGAAAGCGCCAATGCCGACGCAGTCCAGTGACGCAGAACATGAAGCTGAGGAGCAGACAGAATCCAGCGCTCATGAGAGCGAAGCGCCGCAAGAGCAAACAAGGAGGACCGAGGTCAAAGAAAAGTCGAGGGCAAGCTCCACCGCCGCCCGTCAATCGCCTGGCCGGGTACAAAGATGGCGAATTTTCTATCAGCCTCACCAAGCTGCGGCCGAATATTGCGAAGTGGGCTGACAAGGTTTCGCCCTCGCACCATGTCGGGGCTGCCTACAAATCGAACCTGTACTGGTTCTTGTGCCCTCCTGTCCACCAATGCCCGGAGCTGGTTGAATCCATTGTGGCATATTACAAGCCAGCTGCCCGGCAAGTCTGCGACAACAAGGGAAGAGTTTTGTTCACACTCTTCAGGGAGAGCGTCCAGCCAGCTTTCGCCCCGGGGCTCCGATACGACCCCAGCGCAATTGTCAGGAGGATCAACCTGGACGAACGGACGGGCAGATTCACCCAGACCAAGCGGATGAGAGAATTCCTCGACTCAAAACTGAAGACTCCGCTTCCAGCCGGACAATGGCCCACGGGCCCAATACCCCTGGACAGATTCGAAAACAAATATATATACATCATCCTGGCATGGGTACTCGGCTGCGATTCTGACGGAGTGGTACGCCCGTACCAGCTGGCGCTGGCAGAGTGCATCCTGCACGGGGAGTTTTACGACTCCATGGCGCAAAGGAGTGGGAAGCGCCCTATTTTCTTCGACTGGGCAGACTGGCTGGCGTACGCCATTCATTCAAACCTAGTCAGGCTGCAGCAGAAGCAGACAACGGAATTCCGGTTCTGCTCCTTCCTCACATGGCTGTGTCTGTACCACACGCACTACCGGATCAGAGTTCCTAACTTGAAGAAGGTAAATGAAAAAGGAGAGCCGCTGCCCGTGTACGAATGGACCGAGATCCTGTACAGGAAAGGGTCATTCTATGAGTTCAATTTCAAATTTCTGAGTATGGTCCTGGGGCTGTTCAATGGTGAGGCATCCCGCCCACCAGAGGTCATGACAAGCTATCTGAGGAAGCACAAGTACGGGGACACCTTCCGGCTGACGCAAGGCATTGTAGTCAGAATCTACGGATTCAAGGGGAAGTCGTTCCTGCTGCCCTATTTCTGCACTGACCATCAGTTCGGAATGGAGATTTCGCGCCAGATGGATTATGTCGAGGAAGAGTTCGGCCAGGGAAAGAAAAAGGGCCATATTTTCCAATATCCTATTACCTGGGCGAATATTCAAGTACGCGAGATTGGACAGCATGTCTACCTCGAACGGGAGCTCATCGACATGGGCCTAATACTGCTGCCGCAGCGCTGGAAGTACGACCCAATTGGGGTCAGGGGTAAATTCGTGCACATCTGCCCGCGAGCAGAGATCATGCAGGAAAGGGGCAACAGAACAGGTGCGGACCTGGAATGGCACATTGAGCAGATGCAATCATGGCCTCCATGGCATGATTTTTACTACGAAGAGGTGGCGTATGATCCAGAGCGAAACCCGGATCACCGGTTAGATTCGGCGGGCTTCAAGAAATTCCTCTCCAAGGTGGCGCCCCTCAACTGGCAAAAGGACAAAATCGTTGAATGTTGGAAGATGAGATGCCGCACGCAACACGATAAATCCAACCGGAAAACGTTGGCCGTTGATGATGAGTTTTCGGCCCTATATGATCAATACGCTGACACGTGGCGGCCTTTCGCATTTCGAGATTGCGTTCCCCGAGGCGCTAGGAAAAGGTATACAAGGAGGTCCCCGTCCCAGCAATTGTCTACTCCCGGAACTTCCAGTGCAACGCCAACGAGCAGTCAAGTGGGCCCAATGTTGCCTCCAGCTCCTGAAGCATTACCCGAAAGGGCGCAGCGGCTAGAAAAGTCAACTCCAGAGGTGGCCCCCCAAGTGGAAAAAGCGCCAGAACAGCCAGCTAGTGGAGCGGCCGCGGCGAACATCCTCCCGTCTAGACCCCGGTACAAGTTTACCGTGGGCACATCGCAGCCTGCCGCCCCAACCTCCTCTCCCTCCTTTGAACAAGCCGCAACGCCAGAAGAAAAGAAGAGGAAGAGGAGCGAAAAGGCCAAGCGGCCTAGGGAGCTGCACAGCAAACGGCCGTAGCGCGGACGGGGGACAGCCGCGCCGAAAATCGTCTCGTTGGACAGCCCTGAAGCAGAAGCAGAAACTTGGGCTGCAGACGTCCTCCAAACAGCGGCTCAGGCGGAGCCCGCAGGTACGTCCACTTCCCCGCTCCCCCAAATCCCAGTCGGCCCTGCCATAACGCCGTCCCCCATTTTATCAGGGCAAGCCATAGTCCCGTCCTCTTCATCTCAGACCACCCAACCCTCGCACAACCCCCATTCCTTCGACCAGTTCGCCCAAGACCCGAACGCTTTCCAGTCCCTCAGCCAAACCCTGGAACCCTCGCCTGCGGCCAGTGTCGAAGCTACGCATACATCACCGCGCCGCTCACCTCCATTGTTCAAAACCCCGCCTACGCCTTCCACTCAGCCGCTTGCTTCCCCTAGGACCCGGTCGCCCTTAAAAGCGACCACGGCTTCTGGAATACCTCCTGCTTCGCTGTTTGCAGGAAAAATGCCGCAACAAGACCCAATGTTGGAGGACCTTGACTTCATGCAGATCACAGACGATCAACCCCTCGCAGCAAAGGCCGTAGGGTGTTCCGCCTCTTTCCTTCAGGGCGTCAAACGCAGAAGAGCCGAGGAAATCGCTGCCCCGGTGAAGCGCACCAAGTACGACTTGGACGGGGAGGTGCCGAGAGCTGAAAAGTTGGTTCCAAAAGTGAAGAAGCCCCTCCGAGAAATGACCGAGGCGGATTATGAACACCAAGTCAAGGAGAAGAGCTTCGACGATATAAACGAGGAGTATGAAATCAACGGCATTCGTCGCAGAACCCATAATCTCCTTGTCAAGCGACTCGAGAGTCAGGAGGCGCTGTTTCAGCTGCAGAATACTTCAAGGCAGCTGGAGGAAGATCTGGCTAGGGCCACCGCGCAGTTGGACTCTGCACAGCAAGAAATCAGTGACCTGAAAGCCCAGCTCGCCGCCTCTCAGCAGGAGGCCGCAGCGCAAAGACAGACAGTCGAACAGCTGTCAGAGGAGAAAAGGGCAGCGCTGGAGCAGGTCTCCCAGCTCCAGGATTCGTTAAGGCAGGCTAAGTCTCAGCTCGAGGAGAAAACATCCCAGACGACGGCCTTTTCGAAGAATAAGATCAAGATAATGCGGGCTGGTTTGCTGCAGGGTTGCAGGGCCAACGTTGTCAGGTCCATATCGGTCCTGGATTTCACGTCCAGGATCCAAGAAGTATCTGCCCAGGGAAAGCCTGTGGTAGAGGAGGCCGAACGCCAAGCGAAGCAGTGGCTGGACTTGGCAATGAAACTTGAGGAGTACGAGCGCAAGGGCCTCCGATTTCCCCCTATGTCCCGAATTACCCTAGAATGGGCAGATGCAAGGGTAACCTTGCATAATTATTTTGAAAAAGTAGAGAAAATAAGGGCCGCCAGGAAAATGTTGGATGCATTAGACCACGAGATGAACATTTGCCTGGCCCCCTTCAACGCTCTTTCTGAGCACGGTTGCCCGAGCTTCATCAAGGATGGAGAATTTCTGACCCTTGAGCAGGTGAAGATGAATTGGCTGTCTTTTGAGGCAGACACGTCAGAAATTGACAGTTGGGCCGAGCCAGTCCAGGAAGCTCAGGTCACCCAGATGGTGTCGAGATACTGCAAGATCAACACCTCCCTTAAGGAGTTGGGAGAAAGATACCACACCATCGACATGCATGCGGTCGCAGCATTCAGAGCAGCGCTGAAAGATGTCAGCGACTTAGGGCCATTTCAGGCAGCAGCCTGGGACCAGGCCAGGACCGCATACAACCTTGTCCGTGAGCGGGAGCAGCCGGCCGAGCAAGAAGGTGACAGTGGCGACCATTCAGACTCGGAAAGAGCAGGGAAACAGAAGAAGCAACGGCCGAAAGCGGATCTGAAGAGGAGCAGTTGCCCAAGAAGAAGCCGTCAGAGCAGCGGAAGGCAGGGGAAGGGAGTTCCTCTGCGCCCAAAGGATGAAGGCCTGGTTCTTTGCATCGAGGCGAGCTCGACACCCCGCGAGCCGCCAGGAATGTTGCCACATTTTGCACGGGGTGCCATGTTTTCAAATTTTGTAAGTATGCTGCTCTTCCTTCCCTCCATCTCCTTTCCCTTTCTCCACTGTTCCCTTTCTCCCCTTGTATCAGTTGCATTCCTCCCTTTTTCCCCCGGTTCTTTCTGCAGTCAGAATTCCCAAAACAGATCTCACATTCCCTGAAAAATTCTAAGTCTAAGAGCGCAACCCGACTTCGCAGCGAAGTCGGGGTGCGCCCTTAAGTACGAGCGCACTAGGGAATGCGAAGTGCGGAAGCAGGCTGGAAATGAGCAGAATTTGGCTAAGTATGGGAGCGCAACCCGACTTCGCAGCGAAGTCGGGGTGCGCTCCTCTTCTGGTGCGCAGTTGGGAAGCAGTGTCTCCAGAAATCAGCTAAGTGCCGGAGCGCAACCCGACTTCGCAGCGAAGTCGGGGTGCGCTCCCCTTCTTGCGCGCAGTCCGAGCAGCAACTAAATTGACTAAGTGCTGGAGTGCGCAACCCGACTTCGCAGCGAAGTCGGGGTGCGCCCTCTGACCTGTGCGCAGTTGGGCAAGATCCATCAAGCAGCCCAAAAACTGGCTAAGGCACGGAGGCCTCCCCAACTGCGTTGTTCCCCACTTGCGCTATCCAATTGCGCTCTGATCCCAGGCGAAGTTGGACATAAAGGAAAGACTGCCTTTCAAGGCAGACATGTGTCCCTCATCAGAATTTGACAAGTGTCCAGCCTCGGGATTCGAGCCGAGATGTGATGGGAAAAGGACAAGCATGGGCCAAATCACCTCCACCAGCTGCCCTCATTCAAGCTGACGCAAAGTTCCATCTACCGCAGCTACCCGCATTCATGCTGACTCAAAGTCTCATCAACCGCACTGCCACGTAGCTGCCAAGTCTTCAGGTGGACCTTGCTGCCAGTACAGTCCTTGTCTGCAGGAGTCAACATCAGCAGCTCTTTCGCCGCTTTTGTCAGCTTTTGTCAGCTCTGGGATTTTGTGCCCAAGATTGTAATGGGGGGAATTGCGCTATAAATAGCCGCACTACTTCATTGTAAAAGGTGGAAGGGGGATATCCTGCTAGGGAACCATTGTAGCTATACGTTTGCCTCTGAATGCAAGACACACACTTGGCTCTATTTTGCTGTTGTCATTCTTTATGCTGCCTTTACTTGACATTTCTGCCTCATGTTTCTTATTTCATTGCTTACTGTTATTCTGAATTCTGGATTCCGGTATTTGATGATTAAGTATTCCTGGAATGCATAGATAGAGGATACATAGGGTGCATGACAGTGGTAGTTTCTATTGTGTGTTCTGTATTGGATTGTTGTTAGTAGTGGTGATTGATCGTTGTCGTGTTGCTTATTCCCCCCACCCAACTCAAATCACATTTGAATCTCTTTCCGCATTTTTATCTCTTTCATGTACTCTTAGCTAAAACAATTGAGAAAACCCATAGGAAGCCGGCCTTCTCCGGAGATTGGCACGGAAGGCATTCCTTCCTTCCGGCCTTTCAATATGGTGGGCGAATGCGGGCGCATTTAACCAAATCCTTTCCTAATGGCAGATTCGTAACCAACAGGTTCAATAGGAAAACTGGATTTAAATAGGACTAAGGGGAGGTTAGAAAGTTGGGATCCATCCCAATCTGGGAGATCCCTAGCGAGATTATGGCCAATAGCGCAAATGCGCTTATGCCCAGGTAAGCCAGGAGGTTGGAACTAATTTTATTGCGCTTCTATTCTTGCAAATTTTTGTTTTAGACGAAATCGTCTGGACGTTCGGCTCCAGACGATTTCATTCAATTAGGGACGATATCGTCAAATCGACAACGATATCGTCCAACGGTCAAAACAAAGCCTATTTATGGCGCGTAAATCGAGGCAAGCTGTTTAAAATGCAGTTTTGAGGTAAATTTTGGATTTTAAACCTTATGATAAATTAGGTGCGTCAAATTTACGGTGTTACAATGATCTTATTACCTAGATTTTAATTTGTTTCTATGATCAGAATATGCTGAGAGACAAAATTGGGCATGTTTGGGAATTAGCTTTAGAAGAACACTTGGGCACAATTGAGCTTTGAAAAAGAATATGCTACTGATCAAGAATAATGTTTTTATAACATAGTTTGTCTTTCTATAATAACATGATCAAGGAAGATTTGTGGGAAATTGATAGTTCTATATGGAAGCAGATATGAGTCAACCATTTTTTAATGTTTGAAGATCATGAAGGTGGAATTGGTGAGCTATAGAAGGACCGTGAAGTTTCCTTTCAGAAATTTTTTTAATGCCCATGACATTCTTGTGATCCAACAACAATATGTTGTTATTTGTGAAATTCATATAGCTTTGGAAAGTATTGTTGATCTTCCATGGGAAATTGGTGGTACTGCATGGAAGTAGATATGAACCAACCATGTTTTTTATGTTTGAAGATCATGAAGGTGAGATTGGTGAGATAGAGGACTATGATGGAGTTTCCTTTCAGGAAATTTTTTAATGTCCATGACACTCTTGTGATCCAACAACAATATGTTGCTACTTGTGAAATCGAGATAACTTTGTAAAGTATTGTTGATCTTCCAGGGTCTACGGAAAACATGTTTATTTACAATCTTAATTTTTTCTAAATCATGCAAGGTACATGTGGATGGTGGCTTCCAACAATTTTATGTTAATTTTAAGGCGAGCATAAGAAACTGATGAGAATAGATTTTGGGCTAGATTGACCCTTTGAATTTTGCATAATATATCTTACTAAGAATAAATTCTATATAATTAAGTCATTGTTTAAAGGTTTGGGGTGGGTTCTGGTCATTTCAAATAATTTCCCTATTTTGCGTAGACTTCAAAAAGCCATAGAATTTATTGGCATGCAACTTTAATTTCTTGAAAATTTTCCAACTCCTTTCCTTTAGTTTCATGGATAGCAACTTGACATTTATAACAATTGTTTGTCAAGGTAGGTTTATGAGCATTCTAAACACGAAAGTTTTGCCAATCTGGAAGTAAGCAACAGGGTGGAAGTCCTTAGGTTGTCATGTTAAGCTTTTATGAGAAATGTCCCTTTCTCTAGTACAAATTATTTTTAGTGACATTTGTCCATCCCTTTTATTGGGGTGGTTGTCTTAAATCTTTGTATCTTATTAAATTCCATGCTTCTCTTGCCTTATGATGGTTGTTTTGGTGATGTAATTTTAATTTCAATCTATTGACTTGCCATTTGGTCTACCCTTTTCTATATTTTGCTCCATGTATGTCATCCTTCATGTGTTGGAAGTATGAGTAGCAATTTCACATTAATAATAATAATGGATTGAATATTCAGTCATCTGCATGGTGTAAAGTCCAATTTATACTTGAGATTAAGAAGATTACCATGTGATGGCCCAAAATATTGTGATACTATATAAGAAAATCCAAATAGATAACAATTGTGAACCAAAAAATGCTAATGAGGCACTTCATGAACCAAAATTTTTACCGATCTAGAAGCAACCATTGAAGTGCAAGTTCCTAGTTGTTGTGTTAGGCTTTGTTGAGAAACCTTCCCTTCTATGATAGTAACATTACTTTGCAGTGCCTATCCATGCATACTGGGAACTATTTAATTTATTAAAGTTGCTACAGAAATGTTTAGATGATTGTTATATGAAAAGGACAAGAAGAGACAAGTTTGCCTGTATGATGTTTTGTAACTTGCTTTAAATTTGTTGGAAAATGTACTAGAAAAAATGTCTGTTGGTGGAAACAGTTCAATGGGACCTGTTGCCACATTTTGCAACGGGGTACAAAAACTAGAAAAATTCAAAAAATTGCTGTTGCTTGCTTCCGTTCCTCCTCCTCTCCCAGCTTCTGGCAGGCATTCTCTATTTTCTTGGTTAGTTTTTTGTTTGTTCATGCATTATTGTTCCAGTTTTTCAGCAGTTTCGGCAAGCTCGGGAATTTGCCCAAAAGTTTCTAAGTGTTGAGCACTCCCGTGGTCGCTCCCTTTCCCGAGCGATTCCGGGAGTCGCTCCCTTCCCCGAGCGATTCCCGGAGTCGCTCCATTCCCCGAGCGATTCCCAGCTTCGCCCTTCTTTCCAGGCGATCGACGGCATTTGATGAAATGTTCTAAGTGTGGGTCGCCCGAATTCATCGTCTCTCTCCAGTGCTGCCCGTTGCCGCGGCAAGTTTTGAGCGAAACTGGGCAGAGTCAGAGCAAAGTGAAAAATATTCTAAGTATGGGCTGCCCAAAGTCGCTCATTTCCTCGAGCGCCGCCCGTTGTCGCTGCAGTTTTTGAGCGACTCCGGGCGGGAAAACAAAAGATGGAAATTTTCCCAAGTCTAGAGCCGCCCATTGTCGCCCGGTTTTGCCAGCGCCGCCCGTTGTCGTTGTCTTCCTCAAGCGCCCGCCACCGCCTTCCCCCTTGTCAGCAAATATTAGCAGGCGACTTCGATCATTTCCCTTTACATTAGTGGACTTCAGACCAGTGCAAGCACGTATAGTTTTTGGGATGCGTGTCAAGATGTGACAGAAGATGGGCTACCAAGGTACGGGGTAAATGAAAATTGAAGGACGATCTGTACTGTGCCTACCGCATTAACCAGACCTAACTGATCACCTACTAGATCCGCACGAAGTTGTACCATTTCCAGGTAGATCTTGCTGCAAGTACACTCGCGACCCGTAGAGGTCAAATCTTAGCAGCTTTTGTCAGGTCTGGATTTCTGTGCCTAAATGTAATTTGGGGGGAAATTCCTGCTATAAATAGCAGATGAACTTCATTGTAAAGTAGTGGAAGGGGGACATATTGCTAAGAAAGCTACTATAACTAGACATTTGCTTTTAATACAAAGTATACTTGGCTCTGTTATCTGTCTAGTATAACAGCCCTGAAAAGGAGACGGACGCGTCGGTCTCCGGGTTAATATGAACACCAGCTCAGGAGGAGCTCACAGGTACACACTCTCTGTCCTCTCAAAAAACTCCTGAAGCCCAACCTGTTGCCCCTTCCTCCTCCACAGCCGAGCCCATTTTTGTCGCCTCATCCCAGTCTCCCTTCACGCAGCCCCAGCTTGGCCTGCAAACGTTTGGCCGTTTCGCCCAAGATCCCAATGCATTTCAAACCCTAGGCCAAACCCTAGGTCTGTCGCAGTCGACCAGTGCTGAAGAAACCCCTTGAATCCCCTCACCGTTCATCTCCCGTGGCTACTACCCTTGAAAACCCATCCCCCCATCCTCTAGAGCCACCCACTTCTTCACAAACTCAATCGCCTGTGAAAGCGGCCGAATCTTCTGTTGCGGCCCCCACTTCCCTGTTCTCTGAAAGAATGCCGCAACAAGATCTATCCCTGATGTATCCCCTGTATGGAGAACTGGAACTGGAGGAAAGGCAGTTGCAAACTGCAGATGACCAACCCCTGGCAGCCAAGGCGGCCTAGGGCTATCTCACGTTTCTTCAGGGAGTCAGGAAGAGGAGGAGAGAAGAGATCGCCGTTGTGGAGAAGCTCACCAGGTTCGACCTGGATAAAAGGGTGATACATACGGAGAAGAGGATCCCTAAAGTCAAGAAGCCTATCAAAGACATGACTGACGATGATTACGACTATCAGCGCAAGGACAAGAGCTTTGGCGACATCGTCGAGGAGAATGAGATAGGCGGGATCAAAAGGAGAGCTCACACGCTATTCATAAAACAGCAGGAGACAAAGCAGAAAGTTTACCAGCTCTAGGACGACAAGAGGAAGCTAGAGGAAGATCGCAGCGAAGTCACAAGCGCAGCTAGAGACTGCCCAAGGGGAGGTTGAAAAATTGAAGGAGCAACTCGGAGCTGCGTAGAAAGAAACCGCAGATCAGAAGGCAGTCGTAGACCAGCTGGCCAAGGAAAAGGAAAGCGCGCTGGCGCAACTTGCAGAATTTCAAGGGCAACACCAGGAGATACGGAGGCAGCTAGAAGAAAAAGCATCACAGGCCCCCGCCTTTTCAAAAGAAAGAATCAAAGAAATTAGAGCTGGTCTGCTGAAGGGTTTCAGAACCTACGTCTCTAGAGCCCTCGCCGTCTTTACCTTCATCTCCAAGGTGCAAGACATATCCGCCCGGGGAAAGCTTGTGGTAGAGGAAGTCGAACGCCAAGCGAAGTAGTGGCTGGACTTGGCAATTAAACTTGAGATATGCGAGCACAAAGGCTTCCAATTTGTTCCTATGTCGCAGATTGCCCTAGACTGGGCTGATTCAAGGGCGTCCTTGCATTTGTATTTTGAAAAACTTGAAAGAATCCAGAGAGCCAGGAAGACCCTGGATGCTTTAGAAAAGGAGAAGGACATCTGCCTGGTCCCTTTCAGGGACCTTTCATCACTGGGATTTCCAGAGTTCTTTGGCCCAAGTGGAGTTTGCCTGCCCAGGGAGACACTGATGCCAATCTGGGAGACCTTCGAGGCTGACACCTCGGAGATTGCTAGCTGGGCGGACCCAGTTCTGGAGGAGCAGGTGACGGGGTTGGTTTCCAAGTTCTGTAAGATCAGCTCCTGCCTCCACAAATTGGGGGAAAGATACAGATTGATCGACACGCTCCAGATAGAGGCATTTAAGCGGATGCTAAAGGATCTCAAAGATCTAGAGCCCTTCCAAGAATCATCTTGGGCTCAGGCTAGAGTCGCGTATGAGCGTGTCCGTGAGCGCCTCAGTCCCCCAGACCAGGAAGAAGAGGGAGAGCGGCACTCTGGCGAGGAGTCAGAAGGAGGAGAAGAAGTTTCAAGAGAAGAGACCGCTGAGAGCGACACAGAAGAAGAGCAGCTACCGCAGCGGCAAGCTCAGTAAGGGCAGCAAAAGCAACAGAAAGAAGTAGGGACCTAAATTGACTCTACGCCCAAGGGATGAAGGCACGGGTCCTTGCATCGAGGCGAACTCGATACCCCGCGAGCCACCAAGAATGTTGCCACTTTTTGCAACGGGGTACAAAAACTAGAAAAATTCAAAAAATTGTTGCTGCTTGCTTCCCTTCCTCCTCCTCTCCTAGCTTCTTGCAGGCATTCTCTATTTTCTTGGTTAGTTTTCTGTTTGTTCATGCATTATTGTTCCAGTTTTTTAGCAGTTTCGACAAGCTCGAGAATTTGCCCAAAAGTTTCTAAGTGTTGATCACTCCCGTGGTCAGTCCATTTTTGGAGCGATTCCGGGAGTCGCTCCCTTTCTCGGGCGATTCCCAACTTCGCCCTTCTTTCCAGGCGACCAACGACATTTGATGAAATGTTCTAAGTGTGAGCCGCTTGAAGTCGTCGTCTCTCTCCAGCGCCGCCCATCGTCACGACAAATTTTGAGTGAAACTGGGCGGATTCAGAGCAAAGTGAAAAATATTCTAAGTATGGGCCGCCCAAAGTTGCTCATTTCCTCGAGCGTCGCCCGTTGTCGTTGCAGTTTTTGAGCGACTCCGGGCGGGAAAACAAAATATGGAAATTTGCCCAAGTCTAGAGCCACCCATTGTCGCCCGGTTTTGCCAGCGCCGCTCGTCGTCACTGTCTTCCTCAAGCACCCGCCACCGCCTTCCCCCTTGTCAGCAAATATTAGCAGGCGACTTCGGTCATTTCCCCCTTACATCAGCAGACTTCAGACCAGTGCCAAGCACGTGCAGTTTTTGGGATGCATGTCAAGATGTGATAAAAGATGGGCTACCAAGGTATGGGGTAGATGAAAATTGAAGGACGAATTGTCATCGTGCCCTCATCGCATTAACCGGACCTAACTGCTCACCTACCAGATCCGCACGAAGTTGTACCATTTCTAGGTAGATCTTGCTGCAAGTACACTCGCGGCCCGTAGAGGTCAAATCTTAGCAGCTTTTGGCAGCTTTTGCAGCTTTTGTCAGGTCTGGAATTCTGTGCCTAAATGTAATTTGGGGGGAAATTTCTGCTATAAATAGCGAGATGAACTTCATTGTAAAGTGGTGGAAGGGGGACATATTGCTAAGAAAGCTACTGTAAGCGAAGTCGGGGTGCGCCATCAAGTTGGAGCGCACTAGGGAATGCGAAGTGCGAAAGCAGACAGGAGATGATCAGAATTTGGCTAAGTGTCAGAGCGCAACCCGACTTCGCAGCGAAGTCGGGGTGCGCTCTTCTTCCTGTGCGCACTTGGGAAAGCAGTGTTCGGAAAATCAGCTAAGTATTGGAGCGCAACCCGACTTCGCAGCGAAGTCGGGGTGCGCTCCCCTTTTTGTGCGCAGTCCGAACAGCGGCCAAATCAGCTTAAGTACCGGTGCGCAACCCGACTTCGCAGCGAAGTCGGGCTGCGCCCTTTGACCGGTGCGCAGTTGGGCAAGATTCACCAAGACCCAAAAATTGGCTAAGGCACGGAGGCCCTCCCCAACTGCGTTGTTTCCCACCTGCGCTACCCGATAGCGCTCTGATCCCGGGCGAAGTTGGATAAACTGCCTTTCAAGGCAGACATGTGTCACTCATCAGAATTCGACAAGTGTCCAGCCTCGGGATTCGAGCCGAGATGTGACGGGATAAAGGACAAGCATGGACCGCATTACCTACGCCAGCTGCCTCCATTTAAGCTGATGTAAAGTTCCATCTACCACAGCTACCCGCATTCCTGCTGACTAGAAGTTTCACCCGACGCACTGCCACGTAGCTGTACAGCTTTCACGGAGACCTTGCTGCAAGTACAGTCCTCGCCGACAGGAGTCAGCATCAGTAGCTCTTCTGCCGCTTTTGTCAGCTATTGTCCAGTCTGGGACTTTGTGCCCGTAATTGTAATCGGGGGGAACTTGGGCTATAAATAGCCACGCCATTTCATTGTAAAAGGGTGGAAGGGGAATATCTTGCTAGGGAACCATTGTAGCTATACGTTTGCTTCTGAATGCAAGACACATACTTGGCTCTGCTTACTGTCATCATCTTGTATCTTTGCCTCTCCTTGTCATTTCTGCCTCATGTTTCTTATTTCATTGCTTACTGTTGTACTGAACTCTGGACTCCGGTATTTGATGATTAAGTATTCCTGGAATGCATAGATAGAGGATACATAGGATGCTTGATAGCTGTAGTTTTTATGGAGTGTTTTGTATTTAATTGTTGTTAGTAGTGGTGATTGATCGTTGTCGTGCTGCTTATTCCCCCCACCCAACTCCAATCACATTTGGATTCTCTTTCCGCAATTTATCTCTTTCCTGCACTCTTAGCTTAAACACTAAAAACCCACAGGAAGCCGGCCTTCTCCGGAGATTGGCACGGAAGGCATTCCTTCCTTCCGGCCTTTCAATCTGGTGGGCGAATCTGGGCGCATTATACCAAATCCTTTCCTCATGGCAGATTCGTAACCAACAGTTTCTCTGGCACGCCCGGTGGGACATGGAAGTTTCCCACCCCAAGACAGAATCGAAGCACTGGTGTTCGCTTCATTGCTGTTAAAAATCAGAACACCTGGCGACTCTGCAAGTACCTGAATACTCTCTGAGTCCGTGAAGACCGGTCCGAACGCCTTCATGCAAACGAGAAGGTGGCGAGCAAGGAATCCGGGAAACCAACCTGACCTTTACGAAATCGACATTGCCGCTCCAGGAGAGCGCGTCAGGCTGGCTGATCACCAAGCTCGCATAGAAGAGCCTGAAACCGAAATCGAAGAGGCTGAGGGTGAAGAGCAATCTACATCCTCGGACGGTACCGATACCGAGTACACTACCGGAGGAGAAGAAGACATGGCTGCCCAGCAGAACGATGATGATCTCTTCCCGGCGGTAGACTCTACGGGGCCCTTGGCCCTAGTCGGACAACAAGTTGTGCCCCCCGCTGCCTTAAAGTCCATCCCTACATACGATGGCTACGGCAAGACGGCGTACGAACACATCCAGGACATTCTGGCCCTGGCTGCGCTACATTCCATTACAGACGAGAGTGTGAAGACCCGTCTGCTGGCCCTTTCCCTAAGGGGAAAGCTTCTCTACTGGTGGAGATCACTGCCAGAGGGATCTATCACGGGGTGGCGCCAGCTGGCCGGCAGGCTCGTGAAAGGATGCAACGAGTCTGCTGATCCCTCTTCTTTGTTGCATCAGTTCCAAAGCATCCAGCGACACCCCCAAGAGGAGGTGTCGGACTTCAACATCAGGTTTGCGAGGTCTTGGAAACGAGTACCTCGCGAACTTCGACCTTCAGCAAGTCAGGCTGCGCACTACTACCTGAGGTCTTTCAACTCAGACATTTGCCTACTGCTGAAGATAGCCCGAGTCGACTCATTCCCTGCCCTCTACGAGGCTGCCCAGCAAGCTGAAATGGACATCATCTCCATAGGCAGGCTCCCGCATAGGGTACAACCACCCATTTACCTTGACTTTCCTCAGTCCCAGTACCCATCGGCTTTTGGTGTGATGCCGTCGACTTCAGGGCAGCACCCCCAACAGCAATGGAATCCGGCGCCGGTCGTAAATCCCTACGGCCCGCCACAAGTACATTATCCTAACCCGCCGCCTCCTCCTCCGCATTATCCAGCACTCCCAGCTCCCCCTCAGTATGCGCAATATTCTGCACCTCCTCCATTGGCTGCATTACCTCCGCCAGCTCAGTTGCCGCCTCCGGACAATGATATTCAGAACAAAATCCTCCAGGAGGTACGGGCTCTGGCCTCTGGATATCACACCATGTCCAATGACATGACTATATTGAAGAAGAAACAGGCCCAGATGGACCTTGTTCCAAGGAGGCCATATCCTCCTCCGGCACTGACAAAAGATCAAGCCGCAGAACGGCGAGATCAGAGGCGCCCTCCTGCAAGAAATGCTGCCATCGAGGACCAACCTGGCACTTCTGACCAGGTTAACTGGTGCTCCACGTGCAACGACCCGCATTCAGAAGAAGATTGCACACTGCACCAGCATTACCTCCAGACTCTGGCGGGCAGCGCCATAGAGGACGAAGAACTTTACATGATCCTGGACGATGAAGGCAACTTCGCCGTCCCAGAGGAAGATCTGGTGTTGCCCCCTGCCAAGGAAGACAGAAGGTCTGCTGAAGCTGCTGCAAAGCCATTGAAGGTATACGCCAGAAGAGAAAAGGCGCAACCTGCTGGGCTGCCACCTGACAAGAGGCTGTGGCCTCACACGGCCAAGGAAAAATTGCCTGCAGCCAAGCCTCCCGTAGCAAAAGCTCCCGCGGCGAAAGCTCCCGCAGCTCAGCCTCCAGCTGAAACCAAAGAACAAGCTCAGGAGAAGCTGAGATACCCGTCTCTGACAAAGAGACAGAGAGTCGAAGCCACGCAGCAATACCGCACCAAGTATGAGCCTGCGAGGGAAACGGAAGGAGCTAGCACTTCAGGCTACAACATAGTGGATGAGCTGAAGAGGACCCCCGCTAGGATAAGCATGTATGACGCTCTTCTGCTCCCGGGGCAAGTTGATCTGCTGCAGGAATCTTTGAAGAGCATGAAATATGGCAAGCAGATACAGCCTGTTGTTCTGGTTCAACCCTTGACAGTCTCAGCCACTGGGAAGAACAGACCACCTCCCTTCTATCTGTCATTACGGATGCAAGGGTATATCGTACACAACTGTATGGTGGATTCTGGTGCCTCCACGACTGTCATGCCGAGAGCTGTCTGCGACGAAATCGGGATGGAATATACAAGGAGCAGCCAAGGTGTGCTTGCAACTAGACGGCACCCCTGTCAAGACGGTCGGTGTCATTAAAGATATCCCGATCCGGTTGCACAAAGCTCTTGACATAGTGGTCATTCAAGAAGTCGTGGTTGTCGACTTGGAACCCTACTTCGGCATGTGTCTCTCCAGGGAGTTCACTGCGAAGCTGGGAGGGTATCTATCTCTGGATTACTCGCATATGGAAGTGCCCTTCAAAGGAAGGAGGTGAAGATCTACAACGAGAAGCCTTCCACATTTCTAGTGGAGAAGATACCCGGAGAAGAGTCGCGAGGACTGCATGGTTCAGTTGACGGAGGAAGAACTGGTGGTGGTAGACATGACGGAGCAAGCTCTTGAGCTGTTGCAAATGGAGGATGAGTTCTCCTTGCTGGATTTCAACGCCATGATCGAGGCTGAGCAAGGCTGCTACACCGTCATCCAGCCTGAGAGGCTTGACCGGTCAGCCAAGAAAGAAGTAGGACCTGCACCAGAAAAGCTATGGCAGCTCTTCTTTGATGGCGCCCGATGCAAAAATGGCGCCGGTGCAGGCGTGCTCTTGGTTTCCCCGACCGGGATCCAGAAGGACTACACCTACAGGCTGGCTTGGAGCTGTACCAACAACGCGGCGGAGTACGAAGCCCTGTGCTTGGGTTTGAGAAAAGCGGAGAGGCTGGGGATAAAGCATCTGCAGATCTTTGGCGACTCAAAGCTGGTGTGCAACCAGATTACGAACAAGTGCGCCTCCAAGAAGCACTATCTCAAGGCGTACCGTAATCGGGTGTGGGACCTGATGGAGTCATTCGACTCATTGAATGTCAGAGCCATATCACGTGAGAAAAACAAGCACGCTGACATTCTGGCGTCTGTTGGAGCCAGGTACGTTCCGGCTGATGACACTGTCCAGAAGCCGAAGCCGGTTCGTACCATCTACAGGCCTTCTGTGCCTGATAAAGACACCCACTGGCAGGTGTTTGATTGTGACGAGGAAATCGTCACATTTTTGGTTACCGAAGCATGTTCAATCGAAGGTAGAGACCCTGATGACGAGCAATATGAGGGGTTGATACAGTTAAAAAATAATCATGTCCCAAAAGGACTGATTACACTAGAAAGTCTCTTTGATCGGAATGACGAGCAATATCACACGGGATCAAAGTAGACCCCAAGCAGTACGTCGACCTGGAGCTTGAACCTGGAAAGACAATCAAGGTCGGAACGGACTGCACCAAAGAGGAACTCGAGCAGATCAAATCATTATGCCGAGAGTTCCCCGACATAGTAGCCTGGTGCTACCAGGACTTGAAGGGGTATGACAGACAGATAATCCAGCATACTATTGAGCTAGAAGATGGTGCAAAACCATTCCGGCAGAAGCAGAGGGCTGTAAATCCGAAGATCGAAGCCATGATGAAAGCCGAGCTCCTGAAGATGTTGGAAGCCAAGATCATCTACCCCATCAAGCATTCATCCTGGGTTGCGAATCTGGTCCCCGTGAGGAAGAAGAACGGAGACATTCGTCTCTGCGTAGATTTCAGAAATCTTAACCAAGCCTCACTGAAAGACCATTATCCGCTTCCCCAGATCGATCAGATCCTCCATATAGTTGCTGGAGCGCAGAGATTCTCCCTCCTAGATGGATTTTCTGGGTACAACCAGATCTGGGTCAAAGATGAGGACCAGCATAAGACAGCGTTCACCACCAAATGGGGAACGTTCGCCTATCAGCGCATGCCCTTCGGCTTATCCAATGTTGGCGCCACATTCCAGAGAGCCATGGACCTGGCCTTCCGAGAGCTGCTTAACAAGATCATTGTCATCTACTTGGATGACATGACTGTATTCTCTCACAGAAGAGAGGATCATGCTTCCCACTGCGGCGAGATATTTGAGAGATGTCGTGAATTCGGCATTTCCATTAACCCGAAGAAATCGGTCTTCGCGGTAAGAGAAGGTAGGCTGCTTGGGACATGTCATCTCCGAGAAAGGCCTTGCGGTGGATCACGACAGAGCCGAAGCCCTCCTCCGCTTGCCCGCCCCAGTCGACAAGAAGGGGCTACAGTCCTTCTTCGGCCAGATCAACTTCGTAAGGAAGTTCATACCGGACTTCGCACAAGTGATCAAACCCATGGCCGAGCTGCTGAAAAAGAATGCTGAATTCTTATGGACTGACGAGAGGAGGCAGGCCTTCGAGGAGATCAAGGCCAGAATTGCACAAGCTCCGGTGTTGATAAACCCGGATTATTCCAAGGACTTCATCTTGTACGCGGTGGGAGAACCCGAGAGTTACGCCGCAATCCTGACTCAGAAGGGAGACGATGGCGAAGAGCGCCCCATAGCGTTCTTAAGCCAGGTGATTCAGCCGCACGAGGAAAAGTACAATTTTATTGAGCGGCAAGTTCACGCGGTCATGAAGTCTCTCCGAAAGTTCAGGCACTTCGTCTCCCAGAGCCGGACAACTATCTTCGTGATACACCGGACGTCCGAAACTTCATCATACAAGGGGAGCCGGGTCACAAGAGAGCAGGATGGATTGCCAAGATCCAGGAGTTCGACATCGAGGTACGGCCAACAAAGCTGATCAGAGGCCGAGCCTTGTGCCAGGAGCTGGCCCGAAGCGCTGCAGCCGAGATATCTGCCTGTAAGTGGGAAGATCCGACAGCAACTACCAACCTAGCCAACTCCTTACCAGAGGAGAGTGACTGGACAGATGACCTGGTGAGGTATTTCTGCACCGGGAGATGTCCAGACCACCTAAATGCCTCACAAAGAAGGAGGTTTCGGCTAAATGCCTTGAAATACACTCTTCGCCCCGAGGGGCTTTACTTCAAGAACATTGACGGCATCCTGTTGCGGTGCGTCAAGAAAACCGACCAACCCAGGGTCCTCGGAGAATTTCACTCCGGGATGCCTGGGGGACACCATTCTGCAAGGCCTACGGCCTTGAAAATCATCAGAGCTGGGTACTATTGGCCCACTCTCTTCACAGACGCACATGCGGTCTGTGTAAAATGTGATAAATGCCAGAGATTTGCTGGCAGAAACAGAAAAGCACCCCTGCCCCTCCAACCAATTCAGGCCGAGACTCCGTTTCAGCAATGGGGTCTGGACTTCATCGGGGTCATTACGCCGAACTCTGCAGCAGGGCACAAGTTCATTCTTACCGCCACCGATTACTTCACTAGGTGGGCAGAGGCGATCCCCACCAAGAATGCGGACCAGGAGACGGTCATCGGGTTCCTCGAGAGCCTCATTACCCGTTTCGGGGTCCCTGAGTCAATAGTGACGGACAATGGTCCGGGGTTCGCAAGCGCTGTACTCACGGAGTACACCAGCAAGTACGACATCTATCACAAGATGTCTTCTAACTACTACCCGCAGGGGAACGGCCTGGCCGAGTCCACTAACAAGAATCTACTGAAAATCATCAGAAAGACAGTAGAGAAGAACAAGAGGACTTGGCACCTACTCCTGAATCGGGCACTGTGGGCGGATAGAATATCATTCAAGAAGTCTATCAAGACATCCCCCTATGCGCTCGTATATGGCAAGGAGGCAGTCCTGCCAACCCACATAGAAATTCCCGCCCTCTGGATGTTGGATGAAGAGAGAGGCAGCGGGGATCCAGTGGACGCCAGACTGTGCCAGCTGCTGCAGTTAGAGGAAGACAGAGAGAAAGCATACCAGGCCTTCACTAAACACGCTGAAGCGACCCAAGGCTGGTTTGCAAAAGGCACCACCGCCCGAGTTTTCAAAATCGGGGACCTAGTGCTGAAGTGGGACTCACTGAAGGCAAAGCCGGGCAACCATGGAAAATTTGACGCCCTCTGGGAAGGTCCCTATCAGATTGCTCGGGCGAATCAGTTCAACGCATTCGTGCTCCGGGATATGGAGGGACAGCTTCTCCCCATTCCCGTCAACGGGTTCCACCTCAAAGTTTATCACCACTGAAGGCGCCCAATGGGTCCTTCCTTGTACAGTTTTCCTTTCTGTATTTTTAGTTTTCAGAATGTACATATTCAGCATTCAGTTTTTTAGTTTTCAAGAGCCCAAGTAGAACTTAAAGCAAACCCCGACTTCGCAGCGAAGTCGGGTATCGCTCCTTGGATTGTGCGAAGTTCGAGAGAAAGCGGCTGACAAAAGGGGCAAGAATTTGGCTAAGTGCTGGGTGCGCAACCCGACTTCGCAGCGAAGTCGGGCTGCGCACCGTCTTGGGAGCGCAGTCGGGGAGCAGGAAGCAAAAAATGGCTAAGTGTCAAACCAGACTGCGCAACTTTTTGGAGCGAAGTCTGACTGCGCAGTCAAACCTGGGCGAAGTCGGAGTGCGCTCATTTTCTGGGCGAAGTCCGAGTGCGCCCTTGATTTTGGGCGCACCCTGAATGACCTATCACGGAAAACATGAAAAATTCTAAGTGTGGGCCCAGAGCGCAGTACGGCACAGTGCGAAGTTGGGTCGCGTCCCGGTTTAAAATCATGGGCCAGAAATTCTTCCTTGAAAGGTGTGCCCAGGCGGCGGCTATGACGTCATCAAAAGCACGAAGTCCGAAGATTGTTTAATGATTGCACGACTTTCAAGAACGACGTCATTAAGAAAGCAAGGCGCATTTGGACCAACTGCAACTAGGGTGCGCTTTTCAAAATTAAACCCATGCACGGCCGCCAAAATATTATAACGCTTCCACCAACTTCGAGTTAACCACCTTAACTCCCTCCCTCGCGCCATTAATGCTGCAATCCTTGCCTAGAAAAAGGGCCCTGGCATACTCAGAAAATTCAGAGTGTCAAGCTGACTCCGAGACTGCAAAGCGCGAACTGAGAATTCAGAAGCCGTAATTCCCGTCTCTGCCACTTCGAACAAGGAAAATGGACAAGGGGAAAGCGCCGGTGCAGGCGCAATCCAGCGAAGAAGGGCACGAAGCTGAGGAGCAGACGGAATCAAGCGCTCATGAGAGCGAAGTGCCGCAGGAGCAGAAAAAGAAAACCCGGACGAAGAGAAGTCGAGGGCAAATTCCACCGCCGCCTGTCAATCACCTGGCCGGGTACAAAGATGGCGAATTTTCTATCAGCCTCACCAAGCTGCGGCCGAATATTGCAAAGTGGGCAGACAAGGTTTCGCCCTCACACCATGTCGGGGCTGCGTATAAATCGAACCTGTACTGGTTCTTGTGCCCTCCTACTCACCAGTGCCCGAAGCTGATTGAATCAATCGCAGAATATTACAAGCCAGCTGCTCGGCAAGTCTGCGACAACAAGGGAAGAATGTTGTTCACACTCTTTAGGGAGAGCGTCCAACCAGCGTTCGCCCCAGGGCTTCAGTACGAACCCGGCGCGATTGTCAGAAGGATTAATCTGGATGAACAGACGGGCAGATTCACGCAGACCAAGCGGATGAGAGAATTCCTCAACTCAGAGCTGAAGACTCCGTTGGCAGCCGGACAGTGGCCGACAGGCCCCATACCCCTGGACAGGTTCGAGAACAAATACATATACATCATCCTGGCATGGGTACTCGGTTGTGATTCTGACAAAGTGGTACGCCCGTACCAGCTGGCGCTGGCAGAATGTATCCTGCATGGGGAGTTTTACGACTCCACGACGCAAAAGAGTGGGAAGCGCCCCATTTTCTTCGACTGGGCAGACTGGCTGGCGTACGCCATTCATTCAAACCTAGTCAGGCTGCAGCAGAAGCAGACAACGGATTTCCGGTTTTGCTCCTTCCTCACATGGTTGTGCCTGTACCACATGCACTACCGGATGAGAGTTCCTGACTTGAAGAAGGTAAACGAAAAAGGAGAGCCGCTGCCCGTGTACGAATGGACCGAGATCCTGTACAGAAAAGGGTCATTCTATGAGTTTAATTTTAAATTTCTGTGCATGGTCCTGGGGCTGTTCAATCGTAAGGCATCCCGCCCGCCAGAGGTCATGACAAGATATCTGAGGAAGCACGAGTACGGGGATACCTTCCGGCTGACTCAGGGCATCGTGGTCAGAATCTACGGATTCAAGGGGAAGTCGTTCCTGCTGCCCTACTTCTGCACTGACCACCAGTTCGGGATGGAGATTGCGCGACAGATGGACTATGTCGAAGAAGAGTTCGGCCAGGGCAAAAAGAAAGGCCATATCTTTCAGTATCCTATCACCTGGGCGAATACCCAAGTGCACGAGATCGGACAACACGTCTACCTCGAACGGGAACTCATCGACATGGGTCTAATAATGCTTCCTCAGCGCTGGAAATACGACCCAATTGGGGTCAGAGGCAAATTCGCGCATATCTGCCCCCGAGCAGAGATTATGCAGGAAAGGTTCAACAGAACAGGCGCAGACCTGGAATGGCACATCGAGCAGATGCAATCATGGCCTCCGTGGCATGATTTTTACTGCGAAGAGGTGACGTATGACCCAGAGCGAAACCCGGATCATCGGTTGGATTCTGCGGGCTTCAAAAAATTCCTCGCCAAGGTGGCGCCCCTCAACTGGCAAAAGGACAAAGTCGTCGAATGCTGGAAGATGAGATGCCGCACGCAGCACGACAAATCCAACCGAAAAACGTTGGCCGTTGATGATGAGTTTTCGGCCCTATATGATCAATACGCTGACACGTGGCGGCCTTTCGAATTTCGAAGTTGCGTTCCCCGAGGCGCAAGGAAAAGGTATACAAGGAGGTCCCCCTCCCAGCAATTGCCTACTTCCGCAACTTCCAGCGCAACGCCAACGAGCAGTCAAGTGGGCCCAATGCAGCCTCCAGCTCCTGAAGCTGTACCCAAAAGGGCACAGGGGTCAGAGAGGTCAACTCCTGAGGTGGCCTCCCAAGCAGAAAAAGCGCCAGCGCTGCCAGCTAGCAGACCGGCCGCGGCAGGCATCCTCCCAGCTAGACCCAGGTACAAATTTACCGTGGGGACATCACTGCCTGCCGCCCCAACCTCATCTCCTTCCTTTGAACCAGCCACAGCGCCAGAAGAAAAGAAGAGGAAGAGAGGTGAAAAGGCCAAGCGGCCTAAGGAACCTGTACAGCAGTCGGCCGCAGCGCAGACGGGGACAGCAGCGCCAGAAATCGTCTCGCTGGACAGCCCTGAGGCGGAAGCAGAAACTCGGGCTGCAAGCGTCCCTCAAACAGCGGCTCAGGCAGAGCCCGCAGGTACGTCCACTTCCCCGCTCCCCCAAGTCCCAGTCGGCCCTGCCATAACGCCGTCCCCCATTTCATCAGGGCAAGCCGTAGCTGCGTCTTCTTCTTCCCAGACTGTCCAACCATCCAACAGCCCCCATTCTTTCGACCAGTTCGCCCAGGACCCTAACGCCTTCCAGTCTCTCAGCCAAACCCTGGAACCCTCGCCCGCGGCCAGTGTTGAAGCTGCACATACATCGCCGCGCCGCTCACCTCATCTGTTCAAAACCCCGCCAACGCCGTCCACTCAGCCGCTCGCTTCCCCTAGGACCCGGTCGCCCTTAAAAGCGGCCACTCCTTCTGGAATACCTCCCGCTTCGCTGTTTGCAGGGAAAATGCCGCAACAAGACCAGATCCTTGGAAGACCTCGACTTCATGCAGATCGCAGATGACCGACCTTTGGCAGCAAGAGCCGCAGGGGGTTCCGCCTCTTTCCTTCAGGGCGTCAAGCGCAGAAGGGCCGAGGAAATAGCTGCCCCAGTGAAGCGCACCAAGTACGACTTGGACAGGAGAGTGCTCAGAACTGAGAAGCTGATTCCAAAAGTAAAGAAGCCTCTCCGGGAGATGACCGAGGAGGACTATGAGCACCAAGTCAAGGAGAAGAGCTTCGATGACATAAACGAGGAGCATGAAATCAACGGCATTCGTCGCAGAACCAATAATCTCCTTGTCAAGCGGCTTGAGAGCCAGGAGGCGTTGTTTCAGCTGCAGAATAGCGCAAGACAGCTGGAGGAAGATCTGGCTAGGGCCACCGCGCAGCTGGGGTCTGCACAGCAGGAGATAGATGAGCTGAAAGCCCAGCTGGCCGCCTCTCAGCAGGAGGCCGCAGCGCAGAAACAGACAGCCGAGCGGCTGTCAGAGGAGAAAAAGGCAGCGCTGGAGCAGGTTTCTCAGCTCCAGGATTCGTTGAAACAGGCTCAGTCGCAGCTTGAAGAGAAAACATCACAGACGGCGGCCTTTTCAAAGAACAGAGTTAAGGAGATGCGGGCTGGTCTGCTGCAGGGTTGCAAGCCCAACGTTGTTAGATCTATATCGGTCCTGGATTTCGCGTCCAGGATCGAAGAAGTATCTGCCCAGGGAAAGCCTGTGGTAGAGGAGGCCGAACACCAAGCGAGGCAATGGCTAGACTTGGCTATGAAACTTGAGGAGTATGAGCGCAAAGGCCTCCAATTTCCCCCGATGTCCCAACTTGCCTCAGAGTGGGCAGATGCAAGGGTAACCTTGCATATTTATTTTGATAAGACAGAGAAGATAAGGACTGCCAGGAAGATGTTGGACGCATTAGAACATGAAATGAGCATTTGCCTGGCCCCCTTTCACACTCTGTCCGAACACGGGTACCCGAGCTTCGTCAAGGATGGCGAGTTTCTGACCCTTGAGCAAGTAAAGCAGAATTGGTTGTCTTTCGAGGCAGACACAACAGAAATTGATAGCTGGGCGGAGCCAGTCCAGGAAGCTCAGGTCACCCAGATGGTGTCAAGATACTGCAAAATCAACTCCTCCCTTAAGGAGTTGGGAAAAAGATACAACACCATCGACCTGCATGCAGTTGTTGCATTCCACGCAACACTAAAAGAGGTCAGCGACCTAGGGCCCTTCCAAGCAGCAGTCTGGGACCAAGCCAAGGCTGCATATGAACGCATCCGCGAGCGGGAGGCCGACAGTGAAGAACCTTCAGGTTCAGGAGGAGAAACGGGAGAGGCAACTGCCGAAAGTGAACCTGAAGAAGAACAGTTGCCCGGAAGGAAGCCGTCAGAGCAGCGGAAAGCAGGGGAAGGAAGTTCCTCTGCGCCCAAAGGATGAAGGCCTGGTTCTTTGCGTCGAGGCGAGCTCGACACCCCGCGAGCCGCCAGGAATGTTGCCACATTTTGCACGGGGTGCCATGTTTTCAAATTTTGTAAGTAAGCTGCTCTT
>JAQPPZ010009465.1:0-25191 GCA_028583015.1 Wollemia nobilis
GGTTCATGGAAGTCTATCCATAGGAGAACTCTTTCCCCTATACTCTGATTGGTGATCTTATAGAAGACTTCTACCCCCACTGCTCTAGCTTGTGGATCTCTCTCTATATAAGACCTCTATCCTCACTGACCTAGCTAATGGATCTCTATCTTCTGGAGACTATTGTCCTCTTTACTCTATCAAATCTAAATATTTATCTCAACTTTATCTCAAATATGTACCAAACTCTATCTCTAGCCTTAAAACAAAGCTTGATCAAATAATCAATCAACTCTTCTCAGATTTATCCCAAGCCTTAACACAAATCTTGAAAAAATCATCAATCAACTCTACTCAAATTTATCCCAAGTCTTAACACAAAGCTTGAACAAATCACCAATCAAATCTGCTCAAATATACCCCAAGTCTTAACATAAAGCTTGAAAAAATTAATTAATCAACTCTACTTAGATATGCCCCAAGCCTTAACACAAATCTTGAATACATCAATCAATCAACTCTGCTCAGATATGTCCCAAGCCATAACACAAAGCTTGAATAAATCACCAATCAACTTTGCTCATATCTCCCCCAAGACTTAACACAAAGCTTGAACAAATCATTCAATAAAATCTCCTTAGATCTACCCCAAGTCTTAACACAAATCTTGAACAAATTAATCAATCAACTCTACTCTTAATGTTGTTTCAAGTCTTCACAAGACTTGCTTATATATACCTTCAAGTACTTTCAAGAACATGATCAATCTTCTCTCAAGTCTTAACCAAGACTTGCTCAAATATGTCTTCAAGTCCTCTCAGGGACTTGCTCAAATCTACTTTTAACATATGCTCAAACATGTTCTAACACATTCTCAAAAAATCTCACAAAATATGCTCAATCAATATCAAATCTTCCTCAAATGCTATCAAATGCTTTGTCTAATCTTCAAAGTAATTTATTTAACTTGAAGCAGTTTAGACATATTCTATCCAAAATTTGTTTAACATCAAAACATATAGAGAATTATGTACTCTATAAAAACTTAATATGTTCTACTCGATCATTAAGTTTTGTCACTTCCACATGTCTTACTTGCATTTCTATTTTAAAGATATATTCAATCTAGCACATGACACCTATATTTTTTATCTACACTCTTTCTTTCACAAAACTGATTTCTAATTTTTGCACATTCACTTTTAATATCACTCAAAAAAATGCTCAAGAATTTTCACTCAATAATTCAACCAATGAAACACAACTTTCTCAAAAACCCTAAACAAGTGTTTTAATACTTCTTCAAACAAAGAGCACAATTTGGGTCTCAAACCCTAACTAAAATAATTCTCAATCTCTATCTCAAATGTTCTCTAAACATTTAAAAATGAAGCATATAAGAGTCACTCAAATATTTCCAACAATGCTTATCAAACAATCCTTTTCACTCCACCTTATATTTCACAATATTCATTCCAACATTTCAAATAAAATATGATGTGCCCATACCTCTTTGCTTTTATGGAGATATGTCTTCAAAACCTGTCTTACTTACAATCAAATCCTTTTGTACCAATTCAAGGTTAGATAACAATAGTCTATCTCAAAATCTTCACATGAATATTCACCTCAAAAAATATTTCACCATACAAAGATTTATAAAATTCCAAACCACTTATACACATTACTACTCCTATGTTTGCCAATAAATTTCATCAACAAGATTTACCAATTACATAAACAAAATTCTCACATACACCTTATATCTCCTTTAAAAATAAAGCACTTAAATAAATTCAAAATATTACTTACTAACTTTTATGACTCCCAACTAAGAGCATACACAATAATTTATATTCAAACCTCATAAATTTCAAATCATGGCAGCAAAAAAAACTTTATTCAAACCTTATAACTCCCAACTATGGCAATAATAAAAGTTTAATTTAAACCTTATAACTTCCAACTATGGCAAATACACATACCTTAATCAATAATTAAAGCTTCCAAAATTGGTATCACCTTCACTTGAACCCATGACCTCCTGGCTCATGTGCCCTAACATAAGGGCCACCACCGTATGGGTTATGTTGTCCATGTGAATGAAGAAGCACGCCAGTGTAAAATTCAAAAAGTTTACACCAAAAAGAAACCTGTGCATGGATCGAACTCATGCCTTATGCCACCTACACCACTGCACAAGCCTTACTTTCCATCTTGACTACCACCACACACAAGTGGGGATACACCCCATCCACACTTTGACCTATATTCTACACTAGGATTTGCATTGTCTTTTTCTTGTTTCCTCCATCACGTCGATCGTGCAAGGCTATTACTTTGGAAATTTTTCTCATGACAATTGCTCCAAGGCTTAGGTTAAACCATAGCCTTTTTAATACACATGCCCAACTTATTATTTGACGTCAGCTTCTTTTTGTAATTCAAATTTTGATATTTCAAATTATTATATTTAATTATAATAATTTAAATCCTAAATGATTTAAATATTATAATTTAAATATTTAAAACCTTTTGGGATTTTTTTTAAAGATAACCTTACCATCATTAATAAATATTTTAACCTTTTCCAAATTACCATCAAGGTAATTTATTACCACCATTAATAAATATTTTAACCTTTGCCAAATTACCACCAAGGTAATTTATAAATCCTTTTTCAAATAGTATGGAGAGGTATTCCTTTCTTCTTGTTGCCTTATACCTCATCTGCCATCATTCCATAAATTTAGTACCTCTAACCTCTTGACATTAATCAACCTTTTTTACTTTAATTTCATCAAATTGGGACATCAAACCTCTTGATATCAATGACAACAAAACATACTCAAATTTATAACAAAGATAAGGAGGGACAAGAAAAAATTCTATAAATTATTCCATCAATTATAACTCAAGGAAAAAATTAGATCTTGAAGAAGAAGATATCTATGGAGGAGCTCCATGAAGCAATTTTCTCTTTCCATCCTAACAAGAGACCTGGCCTCAATGGATTTCCTACAATTTTATTTCCAAAATTTTGGGATTTATTGAAGAGTGATATGTTTGTTGTGGTTGAAGAGGCCTAAAAAAGGAAGGCTATAATAAGTGATATCAATTATAATTTTGATAATTTTCATCCAATAAGTCTTTGTAATATTCTTTATAATATCAGTTTAAAAGCTATGGCAAATAGGTTGAAGGGCATTCTAGGGTGTCTTATCTCAAAGAACGATATGGCTTTATTCATGGTAAACAAATTATTAATGGTATAATTATTACACAAGAGGTCGTATATCCACTTAATTCCATGAAAAAACTAGGTATGCTTTTGAAATTAGATATGAATGAAGTATATGATAAGGTCTTCTAGAATTTTCTACATGTTATTCTCATAAAGTTTTGCTTTGATTATATTTGGCATGAGTCGATTAAATGTTGTTATAGCATTACAAATTTTTCTATTTTGATCAATGGTTCTCTTGTTATATACTTTAAGTCATCTTGTGGACTTCATCAAGGTCATCCATTTTTTCCTTATCTAATCATTATTATAGTATAAGCATTAGCGAGAGCCTTTTCAAAAGCAAAAATAGAAGAAAAAATAAAGGGTATTCAAGTTGTAAAAAAGGTACCTTTGAATAGCATCTCCAATTTATTTATTATACCTTTCTTTTAGACCATTTCTTAGTTAGTGAGGCCATGGATTTTAAATCTATATTGTCATGCTATGAGAAGGCTACTAGATATTTGGTATATACTACAAAATCTATGATTTATTTCATTAATACTACCATATATTTACAACAAATTATTGTGAATATTTTAGGTTTTATAATTAAACAAATTCCATCAACCTACCTAGATATTCCTTTGTTTAATAAATAAAATAAAAAGGAACTTTGGATATCCTTTTTGGATAGAATTGAAACATGCTTAGCAGGTGTGAAAGGAAAGTTCTTAATATTGATAAGAGGGCTACAACTCATTAAGACTACATTGCAATCCATTCCTATTTATATGATGTCACTTTGAAGTCTACCAATAGGTATTACATAAAAGTTTGATAAAAGTCAAAGAGACTTTTAAATGTTATGAGAAAAATTTAGGTTTTCTCTTTGTAAGTGGGATAGGGTTTGTAAAATAAAGAATATTGGAGGAGAAATAGTGTAAAATTACATACTTATAAATTTAGCATTAGGAGCAAAGCTTGAGTGTAGATTATTCAGGGATCAAGGAAAGAATTGTGAAAAAATATTATTTAAAAAATATATAGGTTCTCTATGCAATGAAATTATTTAGGAAAATAACACTACCCAAAGGATCATCAACATGGAACATAATATTAGAGAGTTTGCAATTGACAAAGAAATATATTAGATGTTTAATCAATGAGGGGAGTTACGAAAATTTTTGGTCTGATGTTTGGTTGAAGCCTTATCCTCTTATCATTGAATTAAAATGGAAAACATTGGTTCAAGCATGCCTATCATGTAAATGTCCAAAGGTCAAAGATTATATTATTATGAGTAAAATAAAAAATCATGGATTTCTTTTAGTAACTTGGTTGAAGGAGAGAAACTCAAACAAATTGCAAATGAACTTCAAAAGATGGTTCGATAGTTGTTTTTTTTTTTTCCATTAAAGAGTGATAGTTTTATTTATCGATATTTATCAAAGGATGGTGGATACTCGGTCAAGTTAGGATATGAGTATTTAGAACAATAAAAAATTTCCTTCTCCCAAATATTTTCCTTGGAAGAATGTTTGGTCATTAGAGGCTCTCCCTAAGGCCTCAACATTACTTTGGTTAGTAGTTCAAAGTAAGAATTTTACATGAGAGAGTCTACAAAGAAGAGGATATTATAGACCCTTTAAATGTGCCTTGTGTGAGAAGGATTTAGAAACATCATACCATTTACTTCTTCATTGTCCGTTTGCTCACACCATTTGGGGTTATTTTTTAAAAACTATGAAATTATATTGGGTAGCTCCATCAACATTGAAAGAGTTGATAAAATATTATATAAATTATTTCAAAGATAAAACATTATGTATTCTTGGGATAATCAGCCCTACCATTGATTTTTGGAATTTATGGCTTGAAAGGAATAACAAATATTTTAAAAATAAATCTCAAAATCATGCCCATTTTTGGAATTTTATTATTGTCTCTCTTGCAGAATGTCTATAAATATGATGCTCATCATGGGAAATCTCAATTGAAAAAAAGGTGATAATAACCTGGCTATAGGATTTGAATATTACATGAAAGAGTTATCTATGAAAATAAATTTAAATTTAAGGATCTACTTCAATCTATGGTAAAATAGAAATGTCCAAAAATAGGATTTATCAAAATTAATTTTGATGGTGCTTCTAAAGGAAATCCGGGAAAAACTAGTGGAGGTGGTGTTTTTAGAAATAGTGAAGACAAAATTCTCCTCGCTTATTCAAAATCATATGAAACTTCAACTAAAAACTATGTATAGGCTAGGGCACTTCTTATTGAGATTAAAATTGTAGTAGAAAAAGGATGGAAATATATTTCAATTGAGGGGGATTCACAAATGATCATCAATGCTATTAAGAAAAATGGATGTGAAGATTGGCTAAAAAATAATATTATTGTTGATGTTCATCATCTATTACTAGAGGAAATATCTTGGGAGTGTGAGCATATTTATAGAGATAGAAATTGGGTAGCAGATAAATAAACAAATTATGGTGTTGATATTCATCTTTGTGGAATTCAAAATTAAGAAAAATGGCCAAGTGAGAATTTTTGTTTTAATAAAAATAATGTCAAGGACCTGATTATGGAAATATAGCACTTCAAGGAAGTCAAAAATTTTATTTAAGAGGAAAAATAAATGAAAAAAAAAACTATGGTAAAAAGGTATGCTACAACAAATGTAATATTTTGACCATTTAGAGAAGTATATTTATTATTATTAGTATGGAGAGATAATAATAATAATTAGGGAAACCATATATGGAAGTCTATTTATTATTATTATATATATATATAAGATATAATAATAAAAATTATGGTAACTAGATATAGAATTTTGTTTACTATTAATATGAAGGTTTTCTATATAATAGTTGACAGGCAAGGGAAGACAAAGAGCTATTGGAAAAGAGTTTATGCACTTCTCAAATGGGTGAACGAAAGGAACGAAGTGGAAAAAGGATGTTGAAAAAAACCAAAGCAAGTTGAACAATTCTCCTCTAGGTCCCTAGTAAGCTTTTTAGCTATGCTTACATTCTTTCCTTCTATGATAAACAAAATTCCATAATTGCTCCTTGGGTAGTTCATTTTTCTATGTAGAGATTAAATCCTATAATTTTATATTCCGCCCTATAGATTATAAACATGTTTTATAAAATATTTAATAGAGATAGGATATATATATATATATAAGCTTGATTTAATAATATATTTGATTATTTTATTTTGATATAATAATTAATAAGGAAGAAAATATTAATTATTATTGAAGTCTTTTGTCTTTTTAAATATATATTGATTAATTTATGTTTTGATTATTAGTCAATATTGATTAATGAGTATAAATGATTTAGTAGAGAGGCAATTTTCCATGTTATAAGGATTCACATAATTCAGAAATGTATGGAGTATCTTATAAATTTTAGGAAGTGAGATGTTGTTTTCTAAAAATGGATGTGGCTTGTGTAGCAACACATACATAAATGAGTGAGAGAAGTAGGATATTCTTTCTATGCTTTTGCATGATTTGGATGTGTCTTGTGTAGCAATAGATCCATAAATGAGTGACAGAAGTAGGGGATTATTTCTATGTTTTTGCATGATTTTGATGTAGCTTGTGTAGTAATAAATCCATAAATGAGTGATAGAAGTATAGGGTTCTCTCAATGATCTTGTATGTTTAGGGTGTGGCTTTTTTGAAATTAGATCCATAAATATGCGAGAGAAGTAGGGGTATGTGGCTTATGTAACAATAGATCAACAAATAAGTGAGAGAAGTATGGGGTTCTCTCAATTTTATAATATATTTTGGATCTGGATTGTGGGACAACATATCCATAAATGAGTGAGAGAAGTACGAGGTTCTCTTGATATGACCAATATGTATTTCACCACAATAATCCTAATTGAGTTATCATGAGGCAATAACTAGTAAATGATACACCATAAACGGTGAGGCTCAGGTGGCCCAAAGCAATGAGGCTTTCGGGTAGCCCATAGTAGTGAGGATTGGAAATATTCCTAGCAATGAGGCCTAATAATATAAATGCCATATTGGTATGGGAGAATGCACCAAGTCATTCACTAGGCTTGCATATATAGAATTAAAATCTTGCATTGTTATAGAATGACTATATTGTATGATGCATGTTAGGCTTGCATATACAATTTATTAAGATCTTACATTATTTTTATATGTTATCTTGTATGGTACATGTTTGGCCTTCATATGCATTAAAAGATTTTTGACGATCTCTAAACTTTCTATCAAATCTATTGAAGATACTCTTTCATGAAGGAGACCATAGAAAGAAGATGAAACTAGGGACTTCTTAAATGAAATTATATCATTGTATTTGAGTATGAAAACTTATTTTTAAAATGGAAATTATTTTATATAAAGCTTTGTTTCCATTCTTGTTAGTAATGGAGTTTGTTCAAGAATGGAAGTTTAAGTAACATTATTCCTTATGTCAAGTTATTTGTAAAGTTGGAAAGTGAAGTAATTAAAGAAAGGATATTTTATAATTATCTTTGTTATGGTATTTCAAGACTTGTTCAAATATGGAATATTATATGATATAATTCCTTTATGATTTTTTTTTAATATCAGTTATGGAAAATGGAATAATATGTGTATTTAATGGATTATGAATATATTACGTTGATGATGTGATATAATTTAATTTAGGAAATGCTAAGACTAATATTGTATTTTTAAATCATTTATTCTTTAGCAAAGTGTTATGATGCATTTGATTATATTTTAGTTTAGCACTTTATTTCCACAAGAGAGAGTTGTTCAAATTATTTAATTGTTTAGACTCTTCGGTTTGGATATGGATTTTGGAGGAAAAATCTATATCCATGTTAGAGAACCCTTGAATCAAGAAGATAATCCAATATTGAAAAGAGTTGTGATGATCCCATAACTAGGTATTTATCAATCCTAGGAGCTGTGATGACAATAACTAGGTATTCGTAATCTAGGAGGAGTTGTAGTGATGCAATAACTAGATATTTATGAATGATACACCTTGAATGGTGAGGCTCAGGTGTTCTCAAAGCAATGAGGCTTTTAGGTAGTCCTAAAAAATGAGGCTTTGATGTATTCTTAGTGGTGAGGTCTAGGAATTTAATAGTGGATTGATCCATCAATTCATTAATAAATTAGTATAATGATGGCATCTTGAACAGGGAGGATCAGGTGATCATATTTATTATGAAGTGAGTAGTAATGGCCTTAGCCCATGGAGGTCCAATAAATAAGCATGAAGTTATTACACCACAATAATACTACATGGATAAAATTATATAAGGTTAGGAAAAATGTGTCCCCTTTAAGTGTTATGAGCTATAAAGGATAATATCTATGCCATGGGCAAGTTTTCCTATATTGGTGATGGTATAGAAAAAGTGAGAAGACCACTAATGGCATCTTTTATAAATAGTAAGGTTTAGAAAAATGAATTATAGAAATATAAGATGTTGGCTACTCTTATCCACTTGAGTGTCATATGTAGAGACAATAAACTCATAATGTGGTTATGCTTTATAATGCTAAAAATATATTAAGACTTCTTTGTGAGTTAAAAAAAAAGTCTCTCCCTTGGGTCAAGAAAGTGTGTCATTACATTTGGTTTCAAAACCTAGGTCGTAGGACTAGAAGCTTCAAATGAGTGATCGTGATATTATAATAGAAAAAACCCTACAAAGATGGAAGCATGACCATAGTCATTATCAAGTGAGTGATAATGGTCTAAGTTAGTTCTTGAGAGATGAAACTAACTAATATCAAGAAGTATAGTTTTGGATAAATTGTAATTTATCTAACTCCTATTATGCATAGGATATGGTACTTGTTTTATGAGGAGGATCATCCAAGAAGGTATAGTTAGATACAGAAGAGAAAGCTATAGCTCATATCCAAAAGAATTTGTAGACACCAAAACAGCACCAATCCGATTATGTGACTGCAAACACTGATCGCATTGACACACACAGCCCCAGGGCAGCCCCTAGAGGTTAAACAGTGGTCCTAACCACTCACACAATAGTTTTGGAAGGTCGGAGGTCAATTTGGCACCTTCAAGCACTCTGCTCCTTATTCGTTCCACCCAGGGACGATTACAAACTGGTACTCGCCCCACCCAGGGACGATTAGCAGTATTCGCTCCAGGGTGGGGCGAATAGCAGGTTTGACGGGAAAAAGTCAAATCTTGACAAATGGCAGCTCAGATCCGCCACTTAACTCTTCCTTCATTGCATGGGAGTGTGAGTGAGCATTTTTGAGCATTAGAGGCAGTTACAGGGGCAGTCATGGAGCCCCTAATTAGGGAGGAATCTTCTCCCCTCTGGAAGGCATGATTGCCAAGTGGCGCCTCTGCATGCTCATCCAAAGAGACCGTCAGGTCTATAAAATGGTGAGTCTTCTCACCCCAAAAAGATACAGAGAAGGAGCATTTTGAGCAATGAAGTGCTGCCATTTTACATCCTCACACCTTTTGATTTGTGCCTTTCACATCCTTGATCTCTTTTGGAAGGGAGGTCATAGGGTGGTTATTGGAAGCGCAAATCCGGAACCAAAACCCGACATTTGGCCATAACATCCTACCAAATTTGCCGACAACACCCCACAAGAGGTTTTGGACCCATCCCAAGTGGATTGGTGCCGAAATCGGGCCCCAAACGATGGGCGTCCTGCCCCGGGCGCCCCCCACACTGCTGTAGTTCTAATCGCCCCGTCCCGGAGCGATTAGAAATCTGTAGTAGATTTCCTTTCTATTATTTTTGCATCTGATTCTATGCTACTTAGATAGGTTGTCATTCAAATTTCACATCGTTTTGAGCATTTTTTATCATGTTTTTATCATTTCTCGCCTTTACTAACATGCAGGTAGCATCATCAAATTCCTGATGATAGAGGCCAAATTGGGAAAATATGACCTTCTGGGTCTTCCCAAAATACCCCATTTTAGCTAACCCCCAACTTTGTAGGTGATTTGGAGCTTCCCGGATGTGACATTTGGGACAGTGCTTTTTGACATTTTGTTGTAGGTCTATTCATCCCGCCCCGGAGCGAATACAAATCTGTGGTGAATTTTTTGACTATTCCATTTGTAGTGCCTTCCCGATGATTTTTTTATGCCCCTATCAAGTTTTTAGTTCATTTGGATCTATTTCAGTTATCATTTTATTTATATTTTGCATGTACTAATTGAAGGCGTGGGGATTGCATGTTTCATTTTATCTACAGGTGCTACTGACTATTTTCTGTTTCCTTGAACGTAGGATCTCGACATTAGAGGAGCAGAAAGGAGTCAAGACTCATCAATGCAAGTGGCGGTGACGTTTGGTCCGCCCACTTTACATGTGGGCACGCGGAAGAAGGAATAGCATCCATTGATGTGACAAGAACACATTTAACGCTCCTAGCCCCTAAAAATGGAGGAGGCGAATTGTAACTGAGTTCTGAAGCATATTAATAAAAAGGGTTGTCTTCCATATTGGCTTTCTATTTGGTTTCGATTCGTTTATGCTTCTTTCCTTTCATGCACTTTCAATTCATAGGATTTAGCGTTATCTTTTGTTTCGTTTACATCGCATCTTGGCTTTTCCTTTTTGTTTCCGTATCCTCGTGCTTTCAGTGGTGATCACGGTGGGACCCTTGTCCTCTATTTTTAAGATCAGAAATCTGATCAAAACTTGATTGTTTTTGCTTGTAGGTACCAAGTTTTCAAACGTTGGACTGTTGTTCGTTCCAGTCTGTGGCGAATACAGAGCTGGAATTCGTCTTACCCAGGGACGAATGGGCATTCGCCCCACCCTATGATGAATACAGTTCTATTATTCATCCCACCCAGGGATGAATAGCTCTCTATGTAGTTTTAGGATAGAAACTCAGAACCAGCATATTTGGGCAGAGAAGAGGTAGAGGTCCTGAACTCCTTCTGTCATTTTTTGTTTCCTGTTTTCTATTTTCTGGTTATTTGCTTGCTTAGGGAAAGTTTTTTTACTGCATGTTTGCTTTCTTTTATGCAAAATAAAAAGAACCCCACACACCACGTGGTAATTTAAACACCAAGGAGCTGGTCGTAAAACCCCAGCCCTTGATCAAGACCAACGGTGGATTTCATCACCACCTTGGCTTGAAATTTTGCATCCATAACCCCGATCGCTACTATTGCTAGACGTAAATCCTGATGAAAATCTGACCAAGTGTAGCTGGGGTGATTCCCAGTGCATGAGGATAAGTCTTCTATGGTAGGTGTCAAAAATAGGGTGATTCCCCTTTCATACCGCCTATGTTCCACGTACCATTCTGCTCTCACGTACCAATAGTTTCCCTCACGTAAGGGCGGGTATATAGAGAGGTTGGTATATCGGCCTGGCAATGGTATATCGAAGGGGCGACCATTTTTGGGAGTCATAAGAGCCATCATATTGCATTTCAACGTTCTTTACAAAAGCTTTCAAAACAAAAATCAAAACACACTAAACCAGGTTTAGGGCACACCTTTAATCTTTAAACGAGATAATCATTGCTTTGTGTGTGTGATATTTTCTGTTTAGTGTAGCATAAAAATCATAAAAAGAAATAAAAATCTATGCATCTTGTAGGAAAACACCACCATGGTGTACACCCGTAGCCAAGCCCAATCATGGGCGAGGAGCTACGGAGAGTGTACAAGGGGGCACAAGTCACCTCCGCTATAGCCCCAAGGACTTGGTCATACCACCTTGGTGGCCCGACCCACAAGAGAGTCCACATCATGCCATTTCAGAATGGGACTATAGAGGCACCCCTTCGAGGGGCACTCCCGTCCAACATAGACCCTTTCAAGAGGAGTCCTTACACGTGGCACTCAATATAAATGGGAAGGCTCCCTTAGAAGCTCGGTATGAGTGGCCACCATGTGATGAAGTGCTAGAACAGCATAGGGTCCATGAGGAGAGGCCACATGATTATGTCATCCCTCCTTTACCCCCCATCATTGTTAGAAATAATAGGCAAAATCCAGAGCACAAGGCTCTTCAAACAGGGCGAGCCAACTCTGCCCGCCCCTTTCACATATACGAAAGGGAGCATGAGGAAGACCATTACATTCCTCAAGAGCAATACACAGCATGGGAGCAATGCGCCTCCGCACCTGCTATCTACCAGAATCACCTACCGAGGCCAGAGCCTCGAGTGAATGCCGCTAACCTCGATAGAGGGAAGTGACCTATAGAGATCTCGGATCATCATGACCGAGATAAATGTATAGGAGAGGCATCTAGGCCTCCTAGACTCAAGATGGTGGAACAAATCGACCTGGCAGTCGCCAGACATGCCGCCCGCCAAGCGTAGATCACGCAGCTTGAGCAAGACCAACAGTAGCTAGAGCATCTATATCGCCTTAGCAAAGAGTGCATTCGGTGCCAAACAGATGAGCTGCTCCATAACACTATGCCTGAGAGGGTTCCAACCCCTCGCACCCAAAGAGCAGAACCGTATGAGAGGCGCAACCCCTTGGTACGAGACAGGTCTCCATGACCTTACCAAGTGCTACCTCCGAGACCTCCTAGACCTGAGCGGGAGGCCACTCCCAGGAACAATGATGGGCACCCTCCATGGGGACCCACCCATGGTCATAGGTCTCATCCAAAAACTCCTCAAGAAGCCTATGAGGAGTATGAGCAAGAAGAAGAGTGGGCCGAAATGCCCTACCAAGGCAGAGGGGGTGCTATCCGGCCACCCCTCCATAGGCCTCAAGTTCCCCACAACCCACAACGGGAGCTAACTAAGGAGGAAGAGATTAAATCTTTCGATGCATATAAAGCGTTGCTAGAGCGCTTGGAGTCTATGGAGACCAAGACTTCTGGGCCCCAAAAGCCCACTTTATGCCAACTCCATAGTCATCCTGTGCATCCGTCAGTGCCAGCACCCCCTTACCCTAAACACTTTAAACTACCTCAGTTGGCAATATTTAGAGGTGAGGAAGATGCCCAAGAGCATGTGACTAGATTCTTGAGCCAATGCTTTGGCATTCAGGACAATGATGCTTTGTTGTTAAGAACATTCATCACCATGTTCGTAGGCCCTGCCTCGGATTGGTTCACTCAATTGCCAAAGCACAACATTAGTAACTTAGATCAGCTAGTGGATGCGTTCCTCGAATGCTTCACCTTCAACACCAAGAAGAAGGCGTCACTAAGTGACCTAGCCAGCCTCAGGAAGTATGAGGAAGAAACCATGGTGGCCTATGGGAACCGATGGAGGACTTTGCTTTCAAAGCTGCCCTACCTCCCTCCTATGTCCGACCTCACCCAAATGTTCTCAAAGAGCTGTTTGAGATCGATCTCCATGCTATTGCAGCTACAACAATATGCCACTTTAGAGGAAGCTCTGGCGCAAGCCAGAATCATTGAGGAGATCAAGATTCAGGATGGCGAGATAGCCAAGCCAAAGAAGAAAGAATGGTCTAAGAACACCAAAATAGGGACCATGCAACAGAAACCCGTTGCGGTCAATCAGGTTGCTATAAACGTCCCTAAGCCTGCACAAGCAACACAACCCCAAAAGGCTAACTATCAAGTGGTGCCTCTTAATAGTTATGACAGAGAAAATTAGAGGCAAGAACAAAATCAGCAGCGTCACCCTAGGCGACAATTCACACCTTACACAGAGTCCAGAGACTCCCTGTTTGACCGCTTGTCAGTGGCAAACTTGATCAACTTGCCCGAGATTCAACCCATAGACCCCAATGCGCCAAAACCTAAGGGCTATAGGGAAGACTTGTACTGTAGGTTCCATAGATGGAAGGGACATGACCTTAATGCATGTTGGAAGTTTAAAGGCTTGGTGCAAGACCTAATAGATAACAAGACATTAGCGGTGGATAACCCCGTGGCACCAAGCAACCAACAAATGGAGGTCTTTAAGGACCCCTTGCCTGCCCATGATGCACAGGCAAAGACCCTACAAGTCAATGAGGTAACACAGAACTGCCCCATGCAGGGGTATGTAGGGATGATCAGTATAGTGACTCGGAACAAGAGGTACCCGAGCACAGCTGCCCCGTGGCAGCTACAGGAGAGGTGCCAACAACGTCACAACCGCAACAACACCTTGCACAACCTCCTCCGCCTAGACCAGTGGCCACAATTCGGACCAAACTCACCCAGAGTTTGAGGACCACGTCGGCTAGGCTCTCCATCTACGAGCTCATACAACAATCAACGCCCCATCGGGAGGCTCTAATGGAGATACTAAAAGCCATCGAGTTGCAGCCCCATGAAGCAAACTCCTTCAACAACTTTGTGGGACATGTCAAACGATGCACTGAGCCAGTCATCACCTTTCGAGAAGACGAATTGAAATCAGTGGCTGGTGACATGGCGGATCCACCCCTGCACGTCATCGCGTGGGTCAACGAGATTCCATACAAGAGGGTATTGGTGGACACTGGCTCATCCAATAATATCATTACAACAGTGGCCTTGAAGCACCTAAAGTTGCCCGCATCTCACATAGTGGCCTCCACCTATACACTACGAGCATTCAATGATGCAATATGCTCGACAGTTGGCACAATTGTCCTACCCATCCAAGTGGGGCAAAAGACTATACCTACATTGTGCCACATCTTGGAGGGTGAGATGGCCTATAACATCTTGTTGGGTCGGCCATGGATCAGGGACATGAAGTGTGTCCCTTCGATAGCTCATCAGTGCTTAAAGTATACATTCGAAGGGCAGGTGCATGTAGTCCCGACGGACTTAGAACCCTTCAAGTATTGCAATACGGTGCAGCTGATGCCGCAATCGACCCTTCCATCAATGCATTTGGATTTTTAGTTGAATCCATCTAAATAGGGTCCGATTCCATAGGCATCCCCATTGACAAGTCCATCAAATCCCCAGCCGGGTCCATCTTCATCATCTGGTCCTTCACCAACGATGCCACCTATGGTGGCCACACAGAAGGACAAAGGGAAGAAACCTCTGGAAGAGGTGCAACCTCTGGAAGAGGCACCGCCATCAGTCTCAACCATCTCTACTGAGGAGATGCCTAGCAGAATGGAAGTCGAGGCTCCTAGTTCACCCGACATGGAGTGGACTCAGGAAGAACTTTCGTTCCCTCCCCCTCAACCGCCAACAATCACTGTTGAGATGGCCAATACGGGCCTGGGGGAGTACCTGGTGTGGAATATTGTAGCAACACCCACACTGGAGTCCATGCAGGACATGGGGAGACCTCGCCTCCCCATCGGTACTATTGTTCCTCTAGGCTACCCGCCGAACCAGACAAACTTTGTGTATGGGGGCCTTGATCATGGTATTGAACCATACATGCAAGAGGACGAAGATGAAGAGCCCTTTGTAGAAGATGTCAACTATTTGTCCAACCCAGACTTCGCTTTGAGATACCTTGGCCAATGCAATTGGCATGGATATGGGTTAGGCAGATATGAGCAAGGAGTGCGTGTTCTTTGCCAACCAAGATACCAAATGCCATACGACAAGTCAGGAGTAGGGTTCAACCACCCTCTACCCTTGGACATCTTGGTAGAGAACATGCAAGGCCTAGGGATAGGCAACAAGGGTGGATTGGCATTAGATCCATATGCCAACCCTAACATGACATATACATTGGGGGATTATCTCCCATTGTTGACAACCAACCTTGTTGACCTCAACAACCCTTTCCCTTCGCTCGAGAGAGGAGAAAGTTTGAGAACTCACCTACAAGAGGGGTATAGACAAGGTCAAGAAGGATCTTCAGAAGATGAGTCAGAATATGAGGTAGCACCATGGGACCCCTTCGAATCGGATAGCAATCACTCACAAGTGACCCCCATGGATGATTATCAAGAAAGCCTCTTGGCAATGTTCCCTTTGGATGCTCCAATCGAGCAAGTGCCACCTCAAGGAAATCAGGTCCCCCGTAGAGAGCGGAACAACCCCGATGGGGCCAGATCAATTTGCTCAAGCAAGATGAGCCTCTAATGTCGCAAACAGTTGTTGGAACCAACGAAGGCCTTTGGATCTCCGACAGTGATTATGAAGATGAAACTGAGATGGCATATCTCAATCACATGCGGCAGATGCAGCAACAATACCCCCTAGATATTGATGACATATTTGAACAACTAAACATAAGGCCAGGGCATGAGTGGCACCTAAACCCAGCGTAGTGGGACCAAGTGTTGAATCCGCCACTTTGGGCATACGGAGAACACCTTCCGCCCAGAGACCCTATAGAGATATCAGTGTCGAGGGTAGACCTTGTCCTCCTATCCGCACATAGGGCCGATCCATTCATGCCAATACCTCCAGAGCTAGATCCGGAGCACAAAGATCATCCAGAATGTTTGAGTCATCACACCCATGGTAATGGAGACCAAAATCATTTCATCAACATGATCTCCATTGACTTAACCGCCCCCATCCACAATCTGACCGATCCAACATAGTCATTGTATCTAGACATAGATGCCATAGACTGGGATCGCGTCAATTCACCACCATCCCCATCAGAGTACTGGCCTTTCGATGAGATGCTTCATTTCACCCCAGGGCCAACTCAGGATATCTTCCATGCTGAAGAGGAACCCGAGGTTCCTAACGAAGATTTAAACTCAACAAATGATATCCATTTGATCCCAACTCCACACCAGTTGGAGGATGGATCCCACATGTCGGTCGAGGAGATGACTGACGTAGACATCGGCTCGGATCCAATGAATCCATAGATTATCAAGCTAGGGGTAAGTCTATCCCTCGAAGAGCAAGCCGACTACATTGCCCTTCTCAAAGAGAAGAAGGAGGTTTTTGCATGGTCCTACAAAGACATGTCGGGGCTAGATCCGTAGCTAGTCACGCATAATCTAACGCTTGATCCGACAGTCAAGCCAGTTAAGCAAAAACTATGTAAGATGCACCCAACAGTGGCCTTAATGGTCAAAGATGAATTACAAAAGTTGTTGGATGCACAGTTTGTCATCTGCATGGATTACCCACCATGGTTGTCCAACATGGTGCCCATCAAAAATCCTGATGGGAGGATTCGCATATGCACTAATTTTTGAGATCTAAACAAAGCGAGTCCTAAGGATGATTTCCCCTTGTCGAGCATCGACGCATTGGTAGATGCTACAACGGGCCACGAAATGCTTTCCCTCATGGATGGTTTCTCGGGATACAATCAGATTCGTATCAATCCCGAGGACCAACTAAAAATGGCGTTCACAATGCCTTGGGGGACATTTTGTTATAAGGTCATGCCCTTTGGCCTTAAAAATGCTTGGCGCCACCTACCAACGTGCCATGACATACATCTTCCATGATCACATGCATAAAACTTTGGAAGATTACATGGATGATTTGTTGGCCAAATCTCTTTTGCGCCCAGATCATCTCGATGACTTAAGCAAGATCCTCGATCGCCTCATGGAACATAAAGTCAGATTGAATCCCAAGAAGTGCGTATTTGGCATCACATCTAGAAAACTCTTGGGTTTCATAGTCTCAAAGTGAGGCATCGAGGTGGACCCAAACAAAGTCAAGGCAATCCTTGAAATGCTTCCCCCAACTACCATCAAGCAGCTCAGAAGCCTACAGGGAAAGGTCACGTCAATCAAGCGCTTCATAGCGCAGCTATCTGACAAGTGCCGACCCATGAATAAATTATTGCACAAGGGGGTAGCATTTCACTGGGATGACGAGTGCCAATCAGCCTTTGATGACATTAAACAATACTTGGCTTCACCACCAGTATTGGCACCACCTAGACCAGGAGTGTCATTCTACTTATACATCTCAGCTATTGAGGTGGCACTGGGTGCCATGTTAGCCCAGAAGAATGAACTTCACAAAGAACAGGCTACTTACTATCTTAGCCGCACCCTGGTCAGTTATGAACTTAACTATGCATACGTCGAGAAGCTCTGCTTGGCAATGGTGTTTGCTACCAAAAAGCTATGCCATTACATGCTGAGCAACACGACGTATGTTGTGTCTAAGGAGAATCCATTGTGATACATGATGAGTCATACTTATCATAGTAGCCGCATGGTGAAATGGATCATGTTGTTGACAGAGTTTGACATAGAGTTCATTGGACAAAAATCCATTAAAGGTCAAGTCATAGCCGATCAACTAGCAGAGGCTCCTCTCGAAGACGATTAGCCTCCGATCATAGAACTACCCGATGATGGGGTCTTCCATGTCTCAGAATCGCCAGATTTCGATGAGCCTGAGTCACAGGCCGACATAACCCTATTTTTTGATGGTTCTAAATGTGAGCAAGGAGGTGGCACGAGAATTGTATTCTTCACACCGCAAGGGGCTCCAATGCCTCTATCATTTAAATTAGATTTCCCATGCACCAACAACAATGCAGAATACGAAGCCTTGCTCATAGGTCTTCAGACAACAATCACCATGAACATCAAATGATTAAACATCTTTGGTGATTCGCTGTTAATTGTCAACCAAGTCAAAGGGGTATTCCAATGTAAATGCCCAGTTCTGTAGGCCTACAAAGCCCTTGTGGACAAATTCCTAGCAAAGCTTGAATGGTACGACATCGAGGCACTCCCTCGATCATCGAATCATTTTGTGGACACTATGGCCTCCTTGGGGTCACTAATCCCGCAAGACATTTCTGGTGATATGACAACCATTCAAGTCAAAACACTATCGCAATCCATGATGGAGCGTGCAAGCTCTGACTTAACGCCAGGAATCCACTTGATCCAGATTGAACCATCCCCGGACAAGTTCTCTCGAATCCATGATTGTCTGAATCATGCCAACTGGGGGTCCTTGTTCTCCCCTACTCCCCTTAATAGCAACACAACGCTATTCTTACAAGTTCTTTCCCGCTCAACTTTTGCTAGGGATGAACTTCAAGAGGGATTGGCTATTCATACCATCGAGGTTTCCGATCAGCAGGATTGGTATACACCCATAAGGGACTACCTCAAGTTAGGTAACCTCCCACTTGGATTGACGCATGCCGCAAAATGATCATTCAAACAGAAAGCGGCAAAGCATGTCTTGTTAGGAGACATTTTGTACCATCGCAGCTACGAAGGAATCCTCCTTCATTGCTTGGACCAACAGGAGTCCACTTGGGCGATCACCCAAGCGCACGATGGTACATGCGGTGGCCACTTCAGTGGTATGGCCATCGCAAAGCGCATTCTCTGCATGGGCTATTATTGGCCATATTTAGAGCGAGATTGTTGCGCATATGTAAGGAAGTGCGTGAAGTGTCAACACCATGCAAATTTGACACACGTACCTTCTTAGGCCTTGCAGCCGATCCAATCGGCTTGGCCATTTTCGTAGTGGGGCTTAGATCTAATCGAAAAGATCTCCCCTACATCGTCAAGTCATCACACGTTTATCATAACGGCCATAGAGTACTTCACCAAATGGGTGGAAGCAATTTCGCTTACCTCTACGACTGGAACCCGCATTTTGGAGTTCATTTTACATAATATCATATGTCATTTTGGTATTCCATCCAAGATAATCTCGGATAATGGGACGTCATTCAAGAACAAAGACGTGCGTGCTTTGACCACAAAGTACAAAATTCAGCATAATTTTTTGACACCCTATTATCCGTAGGCAAATGGGCAAGCAGAGGCGTCAAACAAAATGCTAGTTGCCATCCTCAAAAAGATAGTCGTAGATAGTCATAAGGATTGGCACATTCAGATCCCACTTGCCCTATGGGCTTATCGCACTAGCATTCGGACGCCCACTAGGGCAACTCCATTTTCGCTCGTGTATGGCTCCGAGGCTGTCATGCCTCTCGAGTTGGAAATTCCTTCCCTACGCATATCAATGCAAGAGTTCATCGATGATGACACTGCATGGCAGGCCCGGTTAGACCAGCTTACATTGCTCGATGAACGACGCGTTAATGCTCTCGAGCATTTACGTATCTATCAAGAGCGACTTAAGAAGGCATACAACATGAAGGTTCACCTGAGGGACTTTCAGGTTGGTGACTTGGTCTTAAAAGAGAACCAACAAAATTCTAACTTGCCGCCCCATCTAAGGGACAAGTTCATGGCAAACTGGTTAGGTCCTTATGTCATCCATAGTAAAATAGGACCTGGAACATACCGGCTCACCTCTCTTGATGGAATCAAGGAACTAGAACCCTTGAACATCAGTCATTTGAGGCCATTCCATATTTAAAAGAGCCATAGCCCAAACCAAAAGCTCCAAGGATTCTCATAATCGCTTGGTCAAACCAAAAGCTCCAAGGATTCTCATAATCCTTGGTCACCCAAACCAGATTTCATAATCCTTGGTCAAACCAAAAGCTCCAAGGATTCCCATAATCACTTGGTCAACCCCAAAATCCCCAAAGGATTACCCATTAATCCCTTTGGTCAACCCACCAAAAGCTCCAAGGATTCCTCATAATCGCTTGGTCAACCCCAAAAAAGCCTCCCAAGGATTCCCATAATCGCTTGGTCAAACCAAAAGCTCCAAGGATTCCCATAATCGCTTGGTCAAACCCAAAAACGCCCCAAAGGTACCCATCATCCCTTTGGTCAAACCAAAAGCTCCAAGGGTTCCCACAATCGCTTGGTCAAAAATAAGAAAATTCAAAAACAATAAAATCATCAAAAATAACAAAAATTTGCATCTCAATTCCATGCATACTCAAAATCATCACAACAATAAAGAGCTCTTTTTGCATCTCATCTTCATACTCACAAAAATCAATCCATCAAAAACACAAAAATAATAGTTGCATTAAGCATCACATCCATACATTGCATATTTGTGGTCATACAAGTCAAAGGCACCATAGACTGTAATTACTTGGCAAATCCATCATTTTCCACATTTCTCCATTCTATAAACAATCCATCAAAAATAAACGCCATTCACATATTTTCGCCATATCATAGTCAGTTGTCTTCTAATGTATCAAGAGTTTTCGTCATTCAGATGTCATTAGCTTTCTAGCCAAATATTGTACAAAGTCAGATAGATTTTACAAAGGTAGAGTTCTACTTGGATCACACCTTGTTACGTAGCATCCCAACACAAGTTAAAACACATAAAAATTCCCAAGTTGTGTGAACGAAAGATGAAACCTGCAAAGCAATCCAGGTTACCATAAGTGAAAAGGTTATCTTGCTCATCCCCCTGTGCGAATGACCCCAAGAATGCTGAGAGTTGGCAAAAGGACAAGCATCTTCCCTACCCAATTCCCCAAGAATCCCAAGTTCTCAAAAAGTTGCAAAACATCAAAAATTTGCAAAAGTCAAAACTCCAAAAATTTGACATCACACCCAAAGTGCATACATCAAAAGGCACATACAATAGTGATTCTCATCACTCAATATTCAAATCCCTTGCTCAAAAGAAAAAAACAAAAATAAACAGTGATTTTTATCACTACAAAAGAGCAAGTATCCCAATACAATTGAAGAAAAGAAGGGAGTCGAACTTGAATCCCTGGAACTCTCAGCATTCAGAAGGTCATGAGGTAAACCTCAGTACCGGTTTGGTGGATAGCCTATCGGTCACTGGTGGTAAACCTCCCGCATGACGATATATCTGTCACATTAACTTGTGTACAGATCAATGTTTGCATGTGGATGAGCTAGCTTATGGTATCCTAGATAGCACCATAGATTAATCTGACTAAATACAACAAAGGAGTTAGTGGAGCTAATTAGGTGATCCTCAGTACAGGTTTGGTTGACAGCCTATCTAGCACTGGCGGTATCCTGACAAATACCACATAAACGAACTCAATTGCACACACAGGGATGTGAAATAACTTGGTCAAAGACAAGTCGGATTCATACCTTGTTCAAAAGTCTTGTAAGATAAAAGTACAGTCGTGGCTAGTTAGTTAAAACATCTGAGTCTCAGAAAACCTTAACTACATTCTAAACCAACTGTGCTATCTTTCATCCTCGCATTGCCATAAGAAAATACAAAAAATAACATGTATACATAAAAAGTCATTTACCACAACAATCGCCTAGGACAAAAAGCCATAAGTTCTAACAGTCTATGGTGCCATCGACAAAAATCACAAATTCAATTCATCCATTCCATTTGCATATCATATAAATTAGAAACATTAGCATTCATCACAACATATGCATACATCAATGTAAATTAACATGCATACATACACATTCATCAATCATTGTGCATAACATCAAATCACAACACGTGTATAAATAAAATAAAGTCATCTATATATATATCATCAAAAATACCTAGGCTACAATAACCGGTCCTCCCTCAAAAACACAAAATGCACCAAAACAAGCAATAAAATTGTCCAATAAGAGTGCTTTTGCACTTGACATTCCGGGCATGCAAAATAGACGTCGAGGTCACAAATCCTCACTATCCTACTCCCTAAGAAGGCTACCATAGCCGGACCGCTCCACGGGAGGACGGATTCCGAGAATTTCATCCCAAAACGACGTCCCAAAAAGGGTCCAAACCCACCCAAAAATAGCAATAACATTTCCGAACAAAGGCGCCTTTGCGCCTGACATTCTTGGCATGCAAAACCGACGTCGGGGTCACAAATTGTCACTATCCTACTCCCTAAGAAGGCTACCATAGCCGGACCGCTCCATGGGAGGATGGATTTTTGACAATTTCAACCCCAAAAAGCATCACAAAAAGGGTTAACACCCACCAAAAATAGGTCTAAATGTTGGGAAACTGCACACACATTCAAAGATAAACATCTGAAAGGCACCCTTACACAAGTCATCTTGGGTCAAGTGACTCATCACTTTTCTCATGTAGGTCATTCCCTCATCGATTCGTCGCTTGAGGGGGTAGTCACACTTAGTCACCAATCAACAAATACACACCCAATCAAGGAAATGGCATGCATTCAAAGAATCATTGACAAAGACAATCACGCCCCTGCTTGGGGCAGCAAACAAGCAATAATCACAAGCTGATCAAACACTTGGCATTCATGAATCATGAACTCAAGGTTCCCATAGACAAAAGGTTGCGCCCTTTGCCTATTCATGACTGATCAATGTCCAAGATCAAGTAACACCTCACCGAAAAAGGTTAACACTTGAATTGAGTTCCTTCGCTCGTCAGAAGCAAGGATTCAAGAATGCATGCCCTTTCCATACTTGGGGCATCAAAAGTTGGTTAGGTTACTAAGAAACCCTAATCATTAGTGCTTTGGTTATCTATTTTTGCTCAGCACTGCGCCATGCACAATGCATCCCAAAAAGGGGCATCTGTAGACACCAAAACAACACCAATCCGATTATGTGACTGCAAACACTGATCGCATTGACACACACAACCCCAGGGCAGCCCCCAGAGGTTAAACAATGGTCCTAACCACTCACAAAATAGTTTTGGAAGGTCAGAGGTCAATTTGGCACCTTTAGGCACTCTGCTCCTTATTCGTTCCACCCAGGGACGATTACAAACTGGTACTCGTCCCACCCAGGGACGATTAGCAGTATTCGCTCCAGGGTGGGGCGAATAGCAGGTTTGACGGGAAAAAAGTCAAATCTTGACAAATGGTAGCTCAGATCCGCCACTTAACTCTTCCTTCATTGCATGGGAGTGTGAGTGAGCATTTTTGAGCATTAGAGGCAGTTACAGGGGCAGTCATGGAGCCCCTAATCAGGGAGGAATCTTCTCCCCCCTTGGAAGGCATGATTGCCAAGTGGTGCCTCTGCATGCTCATCCAAAGAGACCATCAGGTCTATAAAATGGTGAGTCTTCTCACCCCAAAGATATATAGAGAAGGAGCATTTTGAGCAATGAAGTGCTGCCATTTTACATCCACTCACATACCTTTTGATTTGTGCCTTTCACATCCTTGATCTCTTTTGGAAGGGAGGTCATAGGGTGGTTATTGGAAGCGCAAATCTGGAACCAAAACCTGACATTTGGCCATAACATCCTACCAAATTTGTCGACAACACCCCACAAGAGGTTTTGGACCCATCCCAAGTGGATTGGTGCCGAAATCGGGCCCCAAACGACGGGCGTCCTGCCCCCGGGCACCCCCACACTGCTGTAGTTCTAATCGCCCCGCCCAGAGTGATTAGAAATCTGTGGTAGATTTCCTTTCTATTATTTTTGCATCTGATTCTATGCTGCTTAGATAGGTTGTCATTCAAATTTCACATCGTTTTGAGCATTTTTTATCATGTTTTTATCATTTCCCGCCTTTACTAACATGCAGGTAGCATCATCAAATTCCCGGTGATAGAGGCCAAATTGGGAAAATCTGACCTTCTGGGTCTTCCCAAAATACCCCAATTTAGCTAACCCCCAACTTTGCAGGTGATTTGGAGCTTCCCGGATGTGACATTTGGGACAGTGCTATCTGACATTTTGTTGTAGGTCTATTCGTCCCGCCCCGGAGCGAATACGAATCTGTGGTGAATTTTTTGACTGTTCCATTTGCAGTGCCTTCCCGGTGATGTTTTTATGCCCCTATCAAGTTTTTAGTTCATTTGGATCTATTTCAGTTATCGTTTTATTTATATTTTGCATGTACTAATTGAAGGCGTGGGGATTGCATGTTTCATTTTATCTACAGATGCTACTGACTGTTTCATGTTTCCTTGAACGTAGGATCTCGACATTAGAGGAGCAGCAAGGAGTCAAGACTCATCAACGCAAGTGGCGACGATGTTTGGTCCGCCCATTTTACATGTGGGCACGCGGAAGAAGGAATAGCATCCATGGGTGTGACAAGAACACATTTAACGCTCCTAGCCCCTAAAAAGGGAGGAGGCGAATTGTAACCGAGTTCTAAAGCATATTAATAAAAAGGGTTGTCTTCCATATTGGCTTTCTATTTGGTTTCGATTCGTTTATGCTTCTTTCCTTTCATGCACTTTCAATTCATAGGATTTAGCGTTATCTTTTGTTTCGTTTACATCGCATCTTGGCTTTTCCTTTTTGTTTCCGTATCCTCGTGCTTT